>CAJQZN010043384.1:0-15906 GCA_907164685.1 Colias eurytheme | reverse complement strand
AACAAAAAATCAAACCTTTCCTCTTTATAATATTTGTATAGATATTTTCAAAGAGCACTATAATATACAGAGCATATAGAAGTGGAATATAGTGGCATAATATGGAAAATTACTTATCTATATCTAATTTTAGAAAAAAAAGGCTAGGTAATAGTTTAGATACCCTTTAGTTTCAACCAGTCTACCCATAAGCTAGCATGACTTATTCACACATAATATTTGAACTCATAAGAAAACATTACACGGTTACGTACAAAAATATAGAAGCAAACATTTGATTTATAGTACCTACTATTCATAGTGAAATTTGAACATTTGTCAGTGTAAACAAGCAATTAAACATTCAAGCCGAGTGCACCCTAACAAGTGTCGTATCACAAAGGAACCATTTAATTCTGACCCTTTCAATGTGACAAATTGTATCATCGAAAAAATCGATTTGGAAACCATTTAAAACCCTTAAATGCTTCAAATTGAATGTTTACAAATACAGGTTATTCTAATTATTTAGAAGTGTGCGGTTAGATACCAGTATTCATATACACGTAATAAATGTACATAAGGCTATTTTGGTGCCTATCTACCATACAAGATCTCCTATACATGTACATATATAAATATAAAAGATGTTCTAATAATATGCAATATTCACGTTCTTAAATTAATAAAGGCGTATGAATTACCTCTTAGGAACATTTTGGCGAGTATTTTTTACACGTCATAATTATCAACCGTGCAACGAATGTCATATTTTTTGCTACAAATTACTTACAACGTATCTAGTCCAGTCAGGTAGGTATTTAATATTGCCAAACACTATGCATTTGTCATTCCATTGTAATGTGCCCTCTAATCTCGGCAAATCTAATCATACATCATCGTTGGCGCATCTGTGTTGCCATCAAACGAATATTTATAAAGTCGGTGTTGTCGACCAACAAAGCGCCAGTTGGTGCACGCTGCCCCTACTTAATATTTATCACGCAAAAACTCGAAACAATTTTGTGCACGGACGCGTGAATTCTAGTTTTGAATTGTACTTCTAAATTTATATATGCATAATATTTTTTTTTATTTGTTAACTTAAAAATAAACTTTTTATAGTGTATCTTTACTTTTATTCATAGAAAAGTAAGAGTTAAATAATTTATGTAGAGCAAAATACTCTATCAAATGAGAAAGTTCAACGTCTTCCATAAAATTAATAATCAAGGTTTTTATATTAGTTATCTGTAAAATATTATGAAAATGTTTTAAATATGAAACATATTGTATCAACACAAAACAGAAGCAATAACCGTGTGTTTACAAAAGTACTTGACAAGGAGGGATTTGAGGAATTAAATGACAATTTTAACTCGTATTCATTTGGCCATAATATAATAAACAGTTTTTAAAATGTACGCATTTATTTTAAGATCGTCTGGAAATAAAAATCTTAGTAACTTACAAAATGAATTTAATTAATCTTATATAATATATCGTCTCTCGTTTTACTCTATAAGAATACATTGTTAAAACCCCTATGAAGTGTATTCATCTAATGAAAACGACCTTCAAATATTTAAATTGATAAATTGACCAATGACTGACCAGTATTTTTATGAAAGCTTCAGAAAAATTATTAAGAATTGAGCTTTTAAAACAATCATTCTTTTTTTGATGATCACTACTTATCACCGTAATGACCTATGAACTGATAGAAATCATTATTTAATTTTAAATCAATGTATCCAAACTCAATTTCCGAATTCCGTTTTTTAAAATGATATATATTTAGGGTCCGCTAACCCTCCATTGAAAGGGGCAAAAAAGACTCGTCCCATCAAAATAGTCGGTGTTAAAAAGACACCCATTGTGTGACAATGTATGGCTTCTTAACCCTTAACTAAATGGGAACAATTTGAAAGCCAAAATTATATTCGTAATGGTGTTGTGTTGTGTGCTTTTGTTCGCGCAAATAGAGTACGAGATTGAAAAATTGCGTGTTATTTTTTGGCTGATTCGTTCTTATTGTTATCGCTTAGAACATTCTTATATATTGAATTGGTTACTTTTCCTTATTTTTAAATCATGGTGGGAGTTGCTGGAAGTAGGTATATTACACCTTTCGAAACACAAAAAAACACACGGTAGTTGTGGTGTGTTTGCGCATCATTTAACACCGACTATAGTAGTATATATGTATATACTACTATACTATATATGTATATACTACTAAATAAGTGTAAAAGCATACCTACTACATATATATATATATATGTAGTAGGTATGCTTTTACACTTATTTTTACAGATTAATCTCAGTCACATTATAATGTTACATAGGAATACGATTAAAGGTATACTGCCGTTTCAGAATCTATAACTATACTTACTAAAAGTTTCTGAAATATTTAAAAAATCTATCTTAAATTATCGAATAGATTTCTATGCTAATACGCTGTAAACAGCATTATTCGTTTTCTAAACAGAGTTTTTTTAGTCCAGAAGTTCTGAAGCCAATACCGCTTGATTAACAACCTCTACAGCCATTAAACCGCACAGTCCGGATAACTTTATGATATACCCGAGTGGCTGGTCCCATTCAACACTGATCCGCAATATAAAACATATCAATATCGTAACAGTTGTTCGCAATGTTCGCGCTATACCCTCCAGGGTGTGCTCACACGTAAAATGTGGCCAGTTGCTTTGCTTCTGAGGGAGAAGCATTGTAATGTACAATTAATTTTGGATATATTGTCCCTAATTTTACCAGGACACTCTTTTTAATTCCGAACATATGATGGAGAGCTTGTGAGCTACGGTTAGGTAAAAATGTTGAAGTATCTCGCGGATTAAAGCGCTTATGGGTATAAATGACCGCATGGTGTCCAAAAAAGTGTTACGCATGCTTGATATTTTATAGTTTATTGATATTCTTTAGAAAATTTACTTAAATAATTTTATGTAATAACATCTTATAATAAATGTTATCCACATTTTCGATACTATGTTAGGTAAACCAATGACAATTAATTTAAGTACTTATATTCCCGAAAATAAGTATAAAATGTATTTATATTATTTATTTTAACTTGAAAATTATGAAACTTACAATATTCAAAAGTGACAATAGTAAATTAAAGCTTGCTTTTATCTTTACAGAAACCATTCAACACTAAATTCGAATAAGCAGATGAGTAAACATTCCGAGTAGGTTGATATCAAAAATTATGAGGTTCTAAATTTGAACGTTCAATCGTCCCCCTGTGATTGGTTGGGAGATAAGGCGGGGGGAGGGGGTGTTATTGTTACCGAATCTGCCAGTATCGCGATAACGTCTGAAGGGTGCGGACGCCTGCAACATTCATAGATAAGCAGTAAGCTGTAATGCGACGCTTCGTAGGGGAATTTTTAAATGGAATTGACTTTATAACGAATTTAATCGTCAGGAGAGGATTTGAATATTCGCTTTGTTCACTGTTCTTTTTCGTGTTTTTTCCAGTTCATTTGTATTGTAACATCTATTTAAATGTGTTATGGTCTTTATGCAAACCAATAAATATTATCGTTATTTTAGACTAAAATTAGAGAATATTATCTATTATCTACATCTGCTTTTAAACGCAGGACCAGACACCAGTATCACTGCCATTTATGTAAATCCAGTTTCAAAAGCATAAGATAGATACAATAAAAAGGCGAAGTTATTAAAAACCTTAACCGAATATACCCATAAATAATTTAAATATCTCTTAATTCTTATTGTGAATCCTTTTCACAACACTAATGCCTTGTTTGAATCTAAATATGTACATAAATTATTTAGATACCTACCTAGTTGTTATCCAATAGTAATATGATGTAGTAACTAGTAAATTTGCTAAGAAACATTATGATATGAGCATTTTATACAAGTGCAAGTGGGATGTATTTCAAAACTGTTCCTACACTTCATTTCCTAAGCACTGTCTAAACGTCAATCATGTATCCTCACACAAAAACAATCGCTTATTGATTGATGATAGCTCCAATAGTTCATTCACTGCATCTGACACTACTTCTTAACTATTATGTATGTATGTATGTATAGTAAACATTGCTTAGAAATAGTTTTCGAAATCAAATGTACAAAAATCGAATATAAATGTTCTAATTTTTCACATAGGTAGAGCGTGTCTCTATTTCACTTTTATAAAACTCACATATAAATTGAATTCAAATCAATATAAATAACATAAAAATTAAAACGAATATAACACAAATTAATTATTAATGTATGTATTATGTACATAAAAGTGTGTTAGAATTCTCAAGCTGGTGTTCAAATCAATAGAACTTGTTTTAAAACTACCGTTTATTCTCTTCTCTTACTACTCTTTAGAATAATATTCGTAATGACTAATTATGACAAAAATATGTGATTTTTCTACTGAATACCTACTCATTAAAAATTACACCAAACTACTTAAGTAGTAGATAATTGCTTTCATTCATAAGACATGATTATCTTTTGACGACGTCCTTTAGCGACTAAGAACCCTCTATTACAAATATTATAATATTATACCTATTCGTAGCCTTAATTTCACCATTAACAACATTAAAACTTAGTCGGGGGCGACCGACCCTATACAATAAATCGTAAGCATTAAAACACCACCCATTAGGCAAAGGAATTGGCCTAAAATGCCTCAAACATGTGTCCAACAGCGACCTGTCATCGGGGTTGCCAATACAATGCGGTACAATAGTTAGAATTATATTTTTTCTGTAGGCAACACAGCGACAGACGCGCTCAGCGGGGCGCTACCACGCCTCCCCCTCTTGCCGATTTGTTTTGTACCCGATTCATATATAGATTATGAATAATATAGATGCGGCTTTTAGTTTTGATGCCCTATAAAGAAGGTATATCTACTTTTCACTTTTGTATTTAAAAATTATGAAAGGTTTAAAAAACAAATAGGCACACATCATCGTCACTTATTCTTATAACATAGCTATTATATTTCATTGGATTATTTAGCGCAACCTCTTTTATTCATTTGATGAGTACGAGTAAAAGATTACCGTACACGATATAACACTCTCGTGTCTTTATGTTACATTTATTCTCTACATTTCATACCTACCTAGGTTTAATAGTATGCATCAAGTTCATCATTTTCATGTTCAATATAAATATATGGTCATATTCAAAGTGTCTGTCTACATCGATTTAATTCAATATTAAAAGTTGACAAGTAATCTACAGATATGAATTAATAATTCCTACCCATTAGTTTGAAAACTCTACCAAATACTTATTCTTTGATAAATTTAACAAGGCGTAGAAAGCACACCGCACGAACACAGGGGCGCTGGCAAGAGGACCATGTTTTGTTCAATAATTAGCCCTCTTTACACTAATAGTAGCTTGTAGTGTTTGTTATCTTTAATTATGGTAATCATGTGGCGAGAGATCTACGCTATATGTGTACTCTGTAATTATTTTATTAGCGTTTTCGTGATTTTTTCACATCTACTTATTTAATCACAAAATTGTTGAAAAATTTAGACCTATTTGGATAGTTTTTACCTATATAAAAATTAACCGCTCTACCATTGCTCTACCCTAGCAAAATTACTAAGACAGCTGAACTTTTACCTACGACTCAATCTCAGCAATAAAACGCTACAGTAGGTACCTGAAAATAGGATAAAGTTGAATGAAACTTGATGCAACTGCATTTTAAAATTAAGAATTTACTCTACACTAAAATTACGACCGGTTTCGAATATAATCATCTATCATCATGTCGACATTTCCATTTTATTTGATTATCTTAATAATTATCTACTATGAAAATAAAAATAATAAAGTTTTTCATTAAATCTAAGGTATCATAATATGCTTCATAATAAAAATTCTGCACACGTATTACTCTACCGCCTACAAAATGAAAATAGACAAAGAAAACTTTAACAGCTACATATGTACGCTAAATAATTTAAGAGGGTTGTAATAACTCTTGTCACAATGAAATTATTTCATAATCACTCTTGAAACACTTGTAGGATGCATTCGGCGACAGCTGAGCCTATCACACCATACTGTGTTGCCATACGTCGGATAGACACTCATACTGTTATCAAATTGTTTGCAACACTGGCCAAATTAAAAGGAATTTGTAATGAATAAAGTAAGTATTTTGAAATATGAAATCTGTTTTCTGGATTTCAAAATGTAGGTAGGTACCATGAATATTACCTTCAATGTGTTTAATTCATAATATAATTATTAATGTGTTTTAAACTGTATCATACAATCTTTTATTTAATTTATTAAAATTTCCAAAAAAACAAACAAATAGATAATAAATAACATCATATTTTTCTGGACCATAAATATCTGACATACCTATATGGTTAATTTTATTTTTTTGGTTCTAAAAAACATTATTCCTACATTCCTACATTTAAATTATTTAAATATATACATTTAAATATATATTATTAAGTGAAGTCTAATAAAATAAACACTAACATTAATTTTTATCAAAATAAAATTATATTGCAAAAATGTCCATTTTTAATGAATTTATAACGTCGTAAAAATAAACCATGCTATATTTACTAAGTATAGGTGCTTGATTATCATATAAAAATAAACGCTTCAGGCTATTATTAAGAGCTCTCAACTTAAAGTTATTTAGTTCAATGCCTTTATGATTCGATGATGGCTATTGAGTATTGAATATACTTAGGTACATTATTTTAGTATATTATGTAGGCATTTTTGACATTACAAGTTAATTCTGAATCTGAACTAGTTTTAAATGATGCATCGCTGACAATATATGTAATACGTTTATTATTTGAAGCGGTGTAGAGTCAAGAGGTTAATAAAACCCATAACAAGCTTGACCACACAATAAAATGATAATGTCAATTATTAAAAAATGTATCACAAGCTGTTTTTCTACGCCTCCATCGCCAATAACAGCATCCAATCCCTGAATTACGAATATTGAATTGGTATTTTCAGATTAAGTATCAATCGTTCGCGTAAATATTGACGCGATTATATCAGCATTTGCCGTTCAAGCTTCGAGCAAACATTGTCACGCGATGTGATTTAAGTGAATTGATTACTTGAACCCATCACATGTCGCTATTTTGAATATTTTTTATGTGACAATGATTCGTTTAATCTGTGGGGCTGCTGAACGTAAGAGTAGTTACAGGTAAATTAGCTTGGAGAAATTTTTGCGTTTGTAGTAGTGTATGGTCAGCAAATAAAATAAAACAACATTTTATTTTTAGTTTTTATTTTATACAGGGTTACTTGTAAAACACCAGCAACCTCGCAGGACAAGATAGCTAACATCATAAGTAACAACATTTGTTCTACGACTTTTGGCATAACGCAATAAATTATTTTTAAATGATTTTTTAAACTTTTATTGTACTCTCCTTACATTTGTAAGTCTATGTTCTATTAATTATCGGATGGACGACGCGACGCCCCCTTCCCCCTCTCGTTCGCTTTTTGTTTACGTAATTTTTGGGAGGCGTAGAGTTTATAATATTCAGACGGAAAATTAAATGAATATTTATTTTTGTATGAAAATAAAATCTAACAAATTATCAAAAGTCGAAATGTTGTTACTTATGATGTTAGCTATCTTGTCCTGCGAGGTTGCCGGTGTTTTACAAGTAACCATGTATATATAAGGGATTTTAAATTAAACTATATGTGTTTCTCCTCTGAAAAAGATGAGACTTTATTTGAATATTTGCTCATTTAACATACATATAACTTTTACATTAACAATTTTACTAAAATGAAAAATTTACTAACCTGAAAAAGAAACGACATTTAAAGTTTAATTCTTTAGTTTGAGAAGTCAAAGGCTTGCCTCGACCATGTTTTAACACTGGAGCCATATTGAATTAACAATATAAAGTTACAACACTTACACACAAATTAAACACTAGTTATGGCCCTGCCTTCATACAAAACTGCTGAATACGCCGTTCGCACGGGAATAGAATGTGGATGCGATTTCCCTTAGTTAGCATCCAAGCTTACGTCTTTATAATTATTAAACTGTATAAATTCATTCTTTAACTCCGGTCTGCATCGTGCAGACATGGGTGTAAAAGTCTCATTTTAGCTATTAAATGTAGTTTTTAAGTACATCTGAGTTTTCATTTGGGGCCTCCGGCTGCGGGACATGTAATTCACTTCAACAAATATTATAACAATAATAACAAATAATAACAACAATCAACAAATACAAAATTTATCAATTAAACTACGTACATAATAATTATAATTTTTGAATGAAATGTGCTTTATGTTCTAACGCTACCAAACGACTGCACGTGGCACCTGCGGACAGCGTAAACTGGTTTATTCTGGTTTTGTGCGTGTTTCCACTTTCCACTATCAAGTGACGATTTATTTATTTGTTTTGTTTCGTAATTATTATGGTCAAATATTAATTATGAAACAAATTATTATGGACACGATATTTTATTGTTTCACGGTAGTCGCCTTGTCGTTTGCTCAAGGACGTAAAATTGAATGATATATTTTTTTTTATAAAGTCAAAACTCAAAACCATTTTCTTTCAAATAAAAACTTGTTTTTATTGAAAACAAAAGTGTTGCTAGGAATAAGTATAAAATTAAATAGTAATGTTAGGATATCGAAACATTTTTGTATGGGCCAGAACGATATAGTGGAAACGCGCTCTAAGATCTGAGTAATATACACACCACTACATATGCAAAAATTTCTCCAAGCTAATTTACCTGTACCTAATATTGTTCGTACTATTTTTCCAATGCTTCGCACGCAATGGAGAATGTTCACTAATTTTGATTATTAGCACTCCATATTCTCTGTCAAAAATAAAAAATACTAGTGAAAAAATTACTTCGATACGTCAATTAGTTTCCGATTTAGAAGTAAGGCCCTTCGCTCATGGAGCTACTCAAAAATAACTAGTCACAAACTCAAATTACTAACGAGTTGCCTGAGCGTCACAGCCCATACATGTTCTATGGAGATTCGCACACGACGCGACTAGTTACTAACTGGTGAGTAACGCGTTAGCAACCAATCACGCGCGACGCGTCGTGTCGGTCTCCACGCTACTGGTTTCCCGATTTTCCTTGCTTTTTATGATAAAAATGAACGAGCAAACATTGACAAGTGACTGAAACCTTATAACTTGAGTAGCGTTGTATGCGAGATACAATTTGTAACTGGTTTGTAATCGTAATTACTGATTAGTTCAGTCATTTTTGAGTAGCTCCATGAGCGAAGGGCCTAAAACAAGTTGTAAACGCCCTGTGATGGTGTGACGTCACACCACAACACGTTCAATCTGGCTCACTCAGTCCGCTAGCGATCGCGCGCCCGTGCCGTCTTAATTTGTATAATTAAATACTTTTAAATTTTTAAAAATGTCCAATCCAAATACGAGAAAATCATGTGTTGTGCCTAAATGTAAAAATACAACTACCAATTCGCCGGATAAGTTGTTTTTTATAGTTCCAAAGGAAGTTAAAATGAGAAAAAAATGGATAAAAGCTATGAAGAGGTTAGATCCATTTGGAGATAAAAGTACAGTTTATTGATGGTTTATTGTTGTGAAGACCATTTTGACGTAAGTATAGTGATCATATTTTATAAATGTACATTAATAATAAATAATTATTATTTTCATCTTACAATGAAACAATTTTTTACCGGATTAATCGCGTGTTTATTGATTTTATATTGGCAGCAAAAATGCAAATTCATTAAGTACGCGATTAATCCGGATTAAAATAGTTTCAATATAATTTACAGTGATCGTGAATACCTACGACATTACTATTATAATCTTTTGTAGTTTACATTCATTTAATACCTATAAACAAAAAATAGTCAGAGGTGCAAAACCTTTGGTGTCAGAATTTTCCGTGTTCTTACATAGTACTTCATATTATCATATTTTGAGAACATTGCAGCTGTTTTGCGTTATCCTTTGTTTTCTATACAAGTTTTAACCTATACTAGACTGTGCTTCTGCTCTGCTCGTATGGGCTAGGTGTAGGTAGATGGCTAATAAGATTTTTTCTTGTTTTAGGTTGAGAATGATATGGAGAACTATACTAAATATAAGTTGGTCGGGGGAAGAATTAAACTAAAACAGGGTATAGTTCCACACAAATTCAAATGTCAACAGGAAAAGGAAGATAAACCTCAGAGATCAGCAGTGCAAAAACGTAATCGTATAGAATATTTTGAGAAAATATTAAATAAAGATGAAACTTTGGCGGTAGAAAAACCAGAAGGGACATGTGTTGCTAGCTGTGAAGAAGAAATAGTAATAGATGATCCATTAAGTTTTGAAAATAATGATCAGTGTTTAGAAATATCAAAAAAAAGTAAGGGAGTGCAAGTAAACCTGAAACTTAAAGGTGTGAATAAATCAACCATGACTGTTAGCAAATATTTAAAAAAGAATAGGAAAATAATATTTTCACCAGATGCAGTATCTTTTGGTAGTATGAACGACACATCTTCAAACGCCTCTTCACATGAAATTTTTAACCTTCATCAAGAATCAAAGAATCTTAATGAAGATTCATATTCGGAACAGGAATGCGAAACACTTTTTTTTAGAAACTATATGCAAAAGGCTGCTCTTTTATCCATATCTAGAGAACCACAACTGTTGTTAGGTTTACCTAAAGAATGCTATTTTTGTATTAATATGTTATCTGAAACAACAAAATGTACTACGCGAAATATAATGATAACCTTAAAAAAAATACGCTTGTATCAACCTAATACTATTCTGGCCTTGGATTTTGGTTTGTCGACTAGTTCTGTTACTAGGACCATAAGGGTTACTGTTCCGGCTATAGCATCTGTACTTAAATCACTTGTATACTTTCCACCTTCATTCGATGTCCAGATGAATCTACCTATTCCATTTAGAAAAAATTACAATCAGGTTCAAAGCATTATCGACTGTTTTGAGATACAAATTGAAAAGCCTGTTGATGCCGTAAAGCAAGCTCTTACGTGGTCGGATTACAAAAACTGTAACACAATGAAATATTTAATATCAATAACACCCGACGGGTTAATAAATTTTATTTCAGCAGGGTATGGCGGCAGAGTAACCGATTCATTAATTTTTGAAGATTGTGGTATTTTGCAAGCTTTACCTGAAGGATCAGCAGTATTAGCAGACAGAGGTTTTAAAAATATTGCGCATTTGCTACAACAAAATGGACAAACTCTGATCAGACCTCCTAGCGTGAGCACTAAAGTAAAACCGACCAAAAAAGAAGTTATGGAGACAAAAAAAATTGCAGCGTTACGGATACACGTAGAAAGAGCTATCGGCAGACTTAGATTCTTTGATTTCATGTTGCCACACGCTTCTGTAGATCTAAAGCAAGTCGACCTGCTAGATTCAGTGGTGATTTCTGCTTGTGGAATAGTTAATCTTCAAAGCAGTCTGTTTCATTTAAAGTAACTCTCTAGGGTTTTAAGCAAGTAGTATTAAAAATATAAGATTTTGAGGTAATGTTACGTTCCATTTTCCACCAATGTTTGTGTTATTTAGAGTTTTAATAAAACTATATTATATAAGGATAATCTTATTTTATTAATTTATCAAAAATATTTTCCTTCCAAAACTTTACACATTTTTCAAAAAGATCATCACAATATTTTTTATTATAAACTACTTCATGCACATCAACATTCCTTGACGTTTCAAAGTCCACGTGTGCAATACAAAATAGAGCTTTTCTTTTTCCGGTCATTTGCATTTGTGTTTGTATCTGAGCATAATATTTTTTGCCTAGTTTACCTTTACTATAATACGTTATAAAAGTGTTTGCCTTGGTTGGACATTTTACTTCTATAACGCAGTCATCAGTAAGCCCGTCAGGCGAGGCACCAATCATAGGCCACTCATTCTTTAAAAAAAGACCAGATTCCACTATCTCTATGTTGTGTACCTTCGCGACTTCCTTTATGACATCCTTTTCTAATATTTTTCCTCTTTTGATAGCATTCGTTTCATTAAAAGTTACAGCTCCAAATATTTCTTCAACCAAAGAGCCATCTTTTGTAGTACACTGAGCAGCTTCCTGCATTTTTGATGCTGTTAAACGTCCGTAGCGCATCTCAAACCACAAATTTGACTCTGATTGAGCTATTGTACCCTCTGTTACTCGAATACATCTTGATTCCGTCATTTCGTTCTTACAAAATTTTATAAAACTTTCGACATCAAAATCATCACAGGATTTTTTGAAACGATTAATTAAATAATGAATAGAAATCTTTTCAACTTCGTTTTTTTCACACATATAATTTGAAAGAGAAGAGTGTATTTGAAGCTCTCTAAGTTTTAAAGCTACTTTATCAAAAAAAATATCTCCATTTTGACTAGCTAAATGAAGTGTTGTACCACTTGTACCAAAATCTATAGCTTTAATCATTTTCAGTGTGGTACCAATACCTGAAAGCTTAGATTTTTTCCAGTAACACTTAGTAGCAGTCGTTGAAGGCTCCTCGCTTCGACGATGAAGCCACATTAAAAATGCTATAGTATGTTTACAGCCACCTCTGCTGGCAGCACAATCTTCGCAGGTTACATTTACAACTTCTTGATCCTTTTCATTGCATTCTAAACTGCAATGATAAGGTGTGGTACGGACGCGGTGTTCTGGCGTGATTCTACATTTAACTGTACATATATCACCTACTCTTTTGACTTGCACATAACCAATAGCATCATCGCCATAGTTGTCTCTTGCCGATCTGAAATAAGTTTAAAATAATAAATGGCCTTATGTATTTTGTTAGTAAAAAATACAAATAAATAAAAAAGGTTGAGTATATCTGCTCAAACATCTACATTTTGCATTAAACATTAAATTAAATAAAATGGCCTTCCTTTTTTTTAGCAAAATAAAATACAAATAAAAAAATGTTTAGTACATCTGTAACGTTGAACCCACTACTTCTACATCCTAGGTACCCTATCCTACTTCCTACTAATATTATAAATGCGAAAGTTTGTGAGTGTGTGTGTGTTTGTTATCTTTCACGCAAAAAATACTGAACGGATCTGGACGAACTAGTGCTTTTTCTGTTTGAGTTACATTCTTCCATTACGACATTAGTTGGATATTTTGTTTGATAAAACAAGATTTAGAACAGATAAACTATTAAGCATGAGTAGGTAGAAGCAAGGAAAGTTTACTTACCTTTGCATTTTTATTCCTCGCATTTCGGCGGCAACGAAATTATTATTTGATGATAAATAATGCGCAACCATTAAACCATCTATTTTAGGTAGATTATCCGATTGCCCTTTTTCGAATCCTTCATCCATTTTATTAAACGAATAATAATAATTACTATTATTTTAAACTATTAACGTACTATTGCACAAGCTATAACACCTAGGTACTACAGCGCTGCCGACTTGATACTAAGCGCGGGAGCGCGGCCGCGCGGCGCGTTGTGATGTGACGTCACAAGCGGTCACGTGACTTTAGCGGGACTCGATATTTTTCGAAACTTTGAATGCGTATAAAATCAAAACTACTTGGTATTTTAGACTACGACAAAAACTAGTGTATTTGTATAAATACAGGCATTACTGAGACACAATTTCAAGGGATTTGGCATACCTAGTAACATTCTTCATTTCGGGACCCACAACAGTGGGGATAATTACTACTTCTATGGTCTTAAACGTAATACTAGTTTTATGTAAAACTAGCCGTCCAACCCGGCTTTTCCTGTGGTACGTGTATATCGTACATAATATCTAACAGTGAAATAATTTTTCAAATCGACCCAGTAGTTCCTAAGATTAGCGCGTTCAAACAAATTCTTTAGCTTTATATGATAATGTAGCTGTGCCCCGCGGTTTTACTCCCATTGCTCCACTCCTGTTGGTCTTAGCGTGATGATATGTACATATTATGTAATATGTAGCCTATAGTCTTCCTCGATAAATGGGCTATCTAACACCGTAAAAATTTTTCGGACGGATCGGACGAACAAACAAACAAACAAACTTTTTGTATTCTTGTAGAAAAAAATAAAACTCCTTGTTTATTTTTGGAATTATGAAGAAATAACATCATTTAATCAAAATCTATTTGCAAAAGGCGAAAAGTCAAAAGTAATTAATTCACAGGTATTGCTTAAATGTGATTAATTAGTTTTGAACAAAATAAAATGTCATAAGGTTAGTGGGCGTTGGCTGGTCAAGCTACCGTCTGTTGAGTTTAAGTTAAAGAAATATGGAGAAAGCTTTTAAATATTAAAAATAATATCCATACGTTGTTGTTTATATTACATTCTAGCTGCTCCCCACGGTTTCACCCCCGTGGCTCCACTCCTGTTGGTCGTAGCGTGATGATATAACCTGTCTTCCTCGATAAATGTGCTATCTAACACTGAAAGAATTTTTCAAATCGGACCAGTAGTTCCTGAGATTAGCGCGTTCAAACTAACAAACAAACTCTTCAACTTTATAATATTAAGTATAGATTACTTAGTATTTTTGAACGGCATAGTATTTTTGAAGTGAAACTTCTTAAGGCGAGTTAAAATTTCAAGGTCGCGTCATAGCAATAGTCACGTCATGGAGTAAGGCGACGATTTTGGTATCTGAATCTTGCCCTAAGAAGTTTCACTCCTGACACGTGTGCTCGGCACACACGCTCATTTTTTATATTTCCATAGTTATATTTTTACTAGCTATGCTCCGCGGTTTTATCCACATTGCTCCACTCCTATTGGTCTAAGCATGATGATATATAGCATACACTTCCTTGATAAATGAGCTATCTAACACTGAAATAATTTTTCAAATCAGATCCGCAGTTCCTAAGATTAGCACGTTCCAAACTTCCAACAAACGAACAAACTCTTCGGCTTTTTCATATTACTATAGATATTTCCATTATAATTTTATTTATTTTATTAGCCTCCAATATCTTATTACTTGTACCACAAAGTGTAGGTGTAAATATGCCAGAGGCTACATGTACTAAAATGAAAAGGTACTGACCAATTTAGAACTGCCTACGATTTTTAAGTGCAATCTTTATTAGAATTTCATAATAAATGAGTGGTTTTATGAAGGCATTTGCGAGATACAATCAACGACGTAGTTTAAAAAGATCTTGAGTTAGGTTCTACGGTCATTATTTTTTTATGTTAAATATAGGATTTAAGGCTATTTTAATTTATTTATTTACTCAGTGTACTTTATTTTTCAAAAGAAGATTTTGGAAGTTCTAAATACTTACAATTAAACACAGTAATATGTTTTATACACACATAAGCTGTATAATTACTTGCTTCTCTATAACTAATGTGTTATTCTGGTACATAAGCTCATTTAGCTCTCGAGTGAAACCGCGGGAAACAACTAGTCCTACGAAATGCGAAAGTTTGTATGTTTGTTTGTTACTCCTTCACGCAAGAACTGCTGAACTGATTTTCATGAAATTTGACACACTTATAGACGATAACTTGTATTAACATACAGGATAGGTTTTATCCAGAAAATCTCACGGGAACGGGAACTATGCGGGTTTTTCTTTAAAAACGTGCGCGAAGCCGCGGGCGGAAAACTAGTATAACATAATTATCAAGAATAACTTGTCCGTCCGTCCCACACTCGCCCACGGTTGGCACAGTTATGTAACTTAACGGAAATCTTCATTTACATTTATTAGTTTACCGTTTTGTGGTTAAGCTTTAGCTCCGTCACGCTGGAACCCGCTTTAAAAAAAACCTTACTTTTTTTCAGCCTATTTTACCTACAAACGATGCTAATAAATGTAGTATAGGTCAATTTTTTGTAGTCTTATTAGTTACTTA
>CAJQZN010043382.1:0-20132 GCA_907164685.1 Colias eurytheme | reverse complement strand
TAGTACCCACCTCAACGCTTCGCTTATGAGGCGTGCAATACTAGCTTTCCGCCCACAGCTTCGCCCGCGTTTTCAAAGAAAAACCCGCATAGTTCCTGTTGTCGTGGGATTTCCGGGATAAACCTATTCTATGTGTTAATCAAAGTGACCCTCTATATGTGTGCTAAATTTCATGGTAATCCGTTCAGTAGTATTTTCGTGAAAGAGTAATAAACACACACATACACAACCATCCTCACAAACTTTCGCATTTATAATATTAGTAGGATATTTGGATTAAAATATTAATTGTAGACATTAATCCATACTATTAATATTATAAATGCGAAAGTAACTCTGTCTGTCTGCCTGTTACTCAATCACGCCTAAACTACTGAACCAATTTGCATGAAATTTGGTATGGAGATATTTTGATACCCGAGAAAGGACATAGGCTACCTTATATTGCGAAATATGTACCACGGGCGAAGCCGGGGCGGTCTTCTAGTGTCTTATAAACTCAAGTTTACAGTTGCTGTAATTGGACAAGCCCTAACGCTTCCTATAATCTAATATCTAGACTTTCCCGCTCAATAGATTAGTCTTGTTGATCATAACTTTCGATTTCCTATACGTATTAAATATTATGGACATTTATTTATATTTATAACCTTTGGATATAAGTTAAATAAATGTTGGTAGTTTTATCTATAATGCTATAACTATTGTGCAAGCAGCGCAAATTTTTATAGCGAAGGTTTTTTTTATTTTAATAAAAACATGATTTCAATCAACATAATATTCACTTATAATACCACAAGACCTTCAAAATTATCGGGTATTTTCCGATAGGTTCGTTGCAAACAAATGAAGGAGTCAAGTTTTTAGTCAAGGTTAAAAAATCACGAGCGCGAAGCGCGAGTGATTTTTCCTGAAAAACTTGACGACTTTATTTGTTTGCAGGGAACCTTGAGGGAAATGCCAGATAATTTTGAAGCTCGTGTGGTATTCGGGAGATTATTTCTCCGTCCCAAATGTCGGCCAATAATTTCACAATTGAATTGAACCTGTCAGTTTGACGTCAACGACCAGAGAAAATTTTCAAAAAATTATCAGTATAATACCATGTATGTTGTACCACGTGACGTCGAATGGTGCAATTCTATTGGTCGATATTTGGGTCGGAAAAATAATCATTAATATTACATTACTATAAAGACAAAGGCATTTCGATATTTTCTAAACTTATAACTTATTAGTTGATACTTAATATAAATGATCATTAATTACTCCTTGTTCAAAATAACCAAAATTTTATTCGATTCCAACCTACAAATTAAGTCATGCTACTACCTAAAGGTACTAAAACTTTAGTAGCATGACTTAATAGTACAATACCTACCTACTAACAATATAGGAATAACTACCTACTTACGTGTACTTACAATACCTATAGGAAAGCTTATTTTGGTATACCTAACCTAACAGAGAAAGCTGCTTACAAAAGGCAAACTATGTAATAAATCAATGTCATATTATAAGGGTAACTACATGGTAACTACCTACCTACTTGGCTTATGCTGAAAATACGATTATTTTTAGTTTAATAATACATTATTTGGGAACAAAATACATAACTTATCCATACCATACAATATATAGGTAAAAATATGTGCGTGTACTAGTGGACACACGTTAGAAGTGAAACTTCTTTATGACCTTATTTAAAAAAAATAATTTACTAAATATGCAACTTTATAGAAATACGTCGAATCACGCGTGGTAGGGATAAGAAAAAAATGGCGCGTAATGGAAAAATGTCACGCGTAACGAAAAAATGTTACACTAAATTTTTTCCAACCCCGATAAAGAAGTTTCTTCAATAATATTTAGCGTGCAGGTAATATAAAAATGTGTGTCTGTATGTTTTTTTATAGAATCGTAAACTATGCATTTGATCATAATATGCCGATCTTTAGCAAAATATTGTGCATGAGACCACGAATGTTTGTGAGCGTGTACTAGTGGACACACGTTAGAAGTGAAACTTCATTATGACCTTATTTTACAAAAAATAATTTACTATATAATATGCAACTTTATAGAAATACGTCGAATCACGCGTGGTAGGGATAAAAAAAAGATGGCGCGTATCGGAAAAATGTCACGCGTAACGAAAAAATGTACACTAAATTTTTTTCCAACCCCGATAAAGAAGTTTCTTCAATAATATTTAGCGTGCAGGTAATATAAAAATGTGTGTCTGTATGTTTTTTTTTAGAATCGTAAACTATGCATTTGATCATAATATGCCGATCTTTAGCAAAATATTGTGCATGAGACCACGAATGTTTGTGAGTTGGTACGACCAATCTTCGACAATGTACAACAGGCGAAGCGGTGGTACACTGCTAGTTTAAATGGTAACAATTAAATAAAATACTTGACTTGACAAACACATTTATCTGTTTGTTGAAATTCGTAATATTTTTTCCAGTTAGATGTAGTACAGGGTCACATAGCTAATTTCTATGGGTAAAAACACTGTAAAAACTTGTCAATTATGCGTATTTTTTGGATCACGAGATCTAAATATGTAACTAGGTACATTGTACTGGTAATTAGTACTTAATTGTTTCAATTCAAACTTTCGATCAATAAAATTGTAATGCCAAAGGTTAAAATTTGTTAAAAAAGCGTCGATAAATGATGCTCGTAAAGGTAGGCTTGAATACTTTTCTTAATGACAACGTTATCTATCCAAATAAGCTGGTGAATAATTTTACGAAAAAATAAGGCATTTACAAAGCATTTTAACTGATACTGATACTGGCAATACTGTGAAAAGTAACAGTAGGCACAACATTTCATACAATTCGACATCTGTCATTTGTCAGCCGCTGTATTGCGGTTTTTTTTCTTTTTTTAACGTGTACATGGCAACCTATTGTTGTAGAATCGTTAACTTCATTCCATGTTTAAAAACGTATATGTTTTGACATTACGGAAAGTTATAGACAACATTTTTACATATACACTAGCGGTCCGCCCCGGCTTCGCCCGTGGTACATATGAAAAATAGATGTTGGCCGATTCTCAGACTTACCCGATATGCACAGAAAATTTCATGAGAATCGGTCCACCCGTTTCGGAGGAGTATGCAGACTAACATTGTGACACGAGAATTTTATATATAAGAAGATATTTCAACGTACCTGACATACCTACGGTAGAAGGTTCAATAGCCATTTTTTGGATAGACTGAATTCCCTATTTTGTCGGGTTTTTCATCGATACAAGAGTGCGTGTCTAGTTTTTCATTCATCGCAAATAACGCGTGAAATAATTACGCACCAGCCACAATTACATTAAATTTTATTATACGTGCGTTTTATCGTTTGTATGATGAATGGCGAATGCCTACTCTACGTTCTAGCTGCCATGTTAGGCTAATGACAAAATGGCCGACAGGATTGACATATGACGAATGGCGGGAAATAGTAAATGTCAAAACGTGAGAAATTCTTGAACGGACCCTTTCGTCGGTGTTTTAAATAAATAGAGACTTGTTTATTTATGTACAGCGCGTATGATTATATTTTTCCGTATATGTATAGGGTCATTTAAAAATGACAGTATATTAATGGGAATGAAAACAATACCTAATGTTATTTATTTATGTAAATTAGACCATATTTCTTTCACCATCTATAGTTGTATTGAAATGATGAATTACCCACTTTCGAGATAGGCTGAATATTAAAAAAAAACAAGTTTTTCAAAATTTTTAATCTGTTGAGGTTATTCGCACCATAGACAATTTAACTTTTATCCCGTATCAAAATTCAAAACGCATTCTAACGAATCGTAAAATCAATTAAATTTAGCACCGGCTTAATTAGTGCCGTAAAATTTATAAATATTAGTTAATTTGCGATATAACTTGTTTGCTCGGCGCTTTCTTTGTTGACCCACAAATTGATAATTATGTCAAATAAATAAAAGCAATTTTTTGCGGCACAACACATAAATGTCATGGGTAAGTCGTGAATGATTTCGATCGGCTATCGATTGACGTGTGGTGGACTTATTGCGTGTACAGTGCCACAAACTTATCTGACCCGGTGGCAAAAACTGGAACTACGTGCCGCCATTTTGAAATGTCACATTTTCACCGACTTTTCATACGGAATATTTTGTTTATATAAAAGAAAGCGACATCAGTGACACTGTCACCGGGTCAGATAAGTTTGTGGCACTATACTTTGGTATCATACATATTCTCCGTCTATAGGAGTCATGTCATAATAATAAAGAAGTCGGAGCGAAAATAAATTGTTGCATTGGCTATATGTGACAACAAATTTGCAGTGGCACGCGACACCGCCAATAAAACCCTTTGAGTGGAGGCGGTAGATATTTTAATGTCAATTCAAATTAAATAGATAAGTGAGGAATTTCCTCATACTTTGATGTAAATTGGTACAAAGAGAAGTACAAATACATAACGCTATAGATTTGGGCAAGCTATACCTAGATACCGTACCTATTTCTATCTTGAATATACATATACATATTATGCATTGCGAGGTCATCATTTTTCGTTTTTGGGTGTCGTCGTCACTTAATATGAAGGCAAAGGTTTTATTGCATACAGCCAAATATAATGTCACAACTGTCAAAGTGACAGTCATGAAAATGCGCCGTTTTTCCGAATGCCTAAACGTTTTCTCATTGCACAGATAGCTGCCCGTTATTCACTTTCATTAATACCCAGGCTACTAGTGTAACTGTTTAATTTCTTAGATTTTCGTTGCGTGAGATAGCAATCACTTTGCCAGACCGGCAAAAACTGTTGCTATACTCATTAAGTTTTTATCGTCAGCGAATGTCACTAAAAAAATGTTAAAATATTATATTAATTTCAAATTGCTCAGGTCAGGTGTTTCAGATGTCACGATTAAAGGATAATTATTGCTTATAGGTTGGAATTTGGAAACTTGAAATAATTTTTGCTAATTGTAATTTCGTTATCTGTAGGTACGTTGAATTACGGGGAATGTTTGTAAGATATACAGATATTTTGATTGATGATAAATATCGAATCATAAGCCTTTAATATGTTTTGACTAAAACACAATACAAATAAATAAAATTCTGAAATTGTTATAAGAAATGTTCCTTGGATTTATTTCTTGTTTATTTTTTTATTGACAAATGTCGACGTTTAGATTTTGATTTTGAATATAAAGTACCTAGTATAATGCTCTAAAAGTTTTTTTATCTACGTACCTACCTACAATTCCTTGATTTATGTAATTAGGTAGGTACTTGAGCCGATATTAAAAATACACAGTTATATCCACAACTGTTTAAGCTATCACAAAAAGTCACTATTTTCATTCACAAATACTAATTTAAAACAATAAATAAAAATTCTAATTTGTAACATAACAACTTTTAATTGATTCGAAACTACACTTTTTTATTTCAAACAAACGTCAAACGAAAGATGTGTCAACTGTCAACTGAATGGTTAAAAAAGACGCACAAATTAACAATCAAAACAAATTGCAACTGCTGTTTTATGTCAACACTAAAAAACGAAATAAAACACAAATGTGTCCTTTGCTGTGTAAAAAGTTCGCTTGTCATAAAGTTGTGCCGTCGTATAATCTAAAATTACCTTTTGATGGCGATTTTTTGCGTCAAAATATCGTAAATTATCGATTATCGAAATACCGATGTTTTTCAAGATGCAATATCTGCCTTCTCATACAATGTTTTTAATTTTTAATCTATGCTTACAACGTGTTTGTAAGCATAGATTAACTATGATAATCTTTTTTTATAGATATTTTATTGTATAGATTGCATTAATATGCTTATGACTGATATCGTAATTAAAATATAAATAAGATCTAAGTATATTATACTGCATACTTACTGAGTAATCTGCCAAATACGGCAAATTTTATAGCCTTAGGTATAGAAGATGCTACAGTACTAACAGTATTGAGTGTACTAGAAAAGCAAAAAGTGGATAATAGAAAAATGTCTTTGGACGTCTTTATTTTTATACTGACACCTTTTATAATAATAGTATTGTATTTATTTAGAATGAAAAAGTTTATTACGTTGTAATTACGTAAAACATGATATTTCTTTATACCTAGTTATTAAATAGGATATCAAATGAATTATTGATTGGTACTTTAATGTAAGTCTCATAACTCATAAAATAATATAAATTTTGGTTAAATTTGTAATAACAAGGCTAAAACTTACCTCTTCATAAATTGCAATAAAATGATGTTCCATTGTATTATCAATTAAATTATTCTTCACCGTTACATAACTGACAATGATTAAAAGAAACAAAAAACAAAACAAGAAATAAAACTTTGTTGTAATAGACATTGTTTTGACTTCGCGCCAAGTAGTCGCCATTACAATAGACCTGTCAATCATAGATAGAAATTCAAAATGGCCGCCAGTGACATGCGACACCGACATGCCAGTGTTTACTAATATTAGCTATAGATTATAATTAAAGCATTCAAATTATACGTTTGTAGGTAATGTAACGGCGGAGAAATTATTAAGTATAGTAAGTATTAAGTTGGTAAATATGTAGACGTATTTATGTAAATTCTCTGTGTTCATTATTATGTACACTGTAAAAAAATATAAATGTCATATTAATTAATAATGTTGCAAAATCTAAATCTATATTTAAGACACTATCGCAATTTTTTTGAGAGACTGATCAACCTGTTAATATCAGGTTCGTAGTGATATTTTTATAAAATGAACTAAAAAGCTCATCTTGTCTATGGCAAACAGAAACATCTTGCCCTAAATAAAGAAAAAAAAACGCACACCATCGCGCCCTTTTCGAATTTCGAATAAAAACCATAGATAAATCGAACACAACTAATGAATATGTGTAATCAAATTAAATTTTTCTAAAAGATCAAACATCCCGCCTAGCGGTACTCTCACAGATTAGTAATAGCGTATCAAATTCTATATATTCGATCGTAAAGTGAATAGCACGCGAACGTTTTGGAAAAAATATTAATTTGTATTTTTATTATCTTTGTTAATTAATGCGGGAATTAAGAAACATGCGATCATATTTTAATGACACGCTTTTTACGTTTGCGATATTGACAAAATTGTTTGTGGTTTGGTAAGGATTTTCTGGCTATAAACCATTGCTATAAACAAAATATTTATGAATCAAAATAATGTATCTGAATAGTATTTTAAAAAGTTACATTGTCGAGTCTATTTTTTATTATTTACTAACTTTACCTGATAATTTATATACCTACTAAAACCTTCCTCTTGAAATCTTGAATCACTCTATCTAATAAAAAAACCGCATCAAATTCTGTTTTAAATATTTAAGAATACATTATAGCAACAAAGGGACAGAGAAAGCGACTTTGCTTTATACTATGTAGTGATATGGAGATAGATTACTAGAAAGATAATTATCCTATTTATTTAAAAAGTATGTAAGTTTGTTTGACATTGCAAAACCGAGTTAGTGTGAAATTAATAAAATGTCAACGCTTTTTGCACTAACGATATTCTCTTTGTGAAATCATGTACCTACTTACAATTTATGCACCTTCTAATAACTTTCTTGTGTATCAAGAAATTTCTTTGTGAATATTAAAATTGTCACAACATGCATTAGAAAAAATACAGGCCTAAGGTATCTACTAATAATCTAAAATGTCACTGCATACGTAATTATACCCGCACGTTTGAACCTTTTATAAGCTTGCTTATTATATTTTTCAGTGCTTTGTCATAATAATTTTTTTATTGATTACCTAACTAGAAAGTAAATAGCAAGTTAATTTAAATAATCTTATAAAAACTAATATTGTCTTAAAATGTCGTTATCGTGTTCAACAGATGCACAAATTTTCATAATTTTTAACACGCTTTTATTATCTACGTTCACCTGTATATTTGTCTGTAACCGACTCCTTTAGACTCGATTTTGACGGATTATCAAGGATTGGCCACAATACAATAATTTTATGAGTTTAGCGTATTTTTTTTAAATACATATTTTATTACTACAAATTTTTTGCCGGCTCTCCTTTATATCTTCCTTACGTAGCAAATTGCTTTTGTGTATCTCGATTATTCAAAAGCGGGCTCGTTATGTTGATGTTTAAATTTCATTGTATCACAACTGATCTCTCATTTTTCGAGAACAAAATAGAAATACATACACAAATTTTCACGTTACTAGCGAATCAATTCATAGTGATAAGAACTGGGAACTGCGTTTAATTTACTATAATAGAAGGAGTGTCTGAAGGAGTGAATTCTGTAGCGAAATATTATCTTGTCGAAACTTAGTCAACTTAAGTCACAGTTAAGTAAAATTTATAACTATCGTAAATAGAATTGAATCAGGTGCGATCATCCGAATCCTGAGCCCATGGGAACAAGTGCCCCAAGCAAATGTAATGAGGTTCAAATATTCATAGTCAAGGACCATTAAACATAGGTATTTAGAAAGGAAAGGCATAACTGGACTATACATTGTGAACAAATTTTGAAAGATGACCACAAAAATTGACTTTCACAAAAATATTTTTTACAAAAAGTAAGGTGGAACACAAAAAGTTATAGGTAGGTAACTAGGTACTATTGACTGTCCCTATGAAATTCGATTTTTTTTATATAGACAAAGATCACAAAGATAATATTCTAATCAGTCTATCTAGTTAAATATGGAAAGACTTATGCAGCAGATTGTATTAGGAAGAAGTAGAAAATAACACAATAGGAAGGAATTACAATTTAAGAAGAAAGTAGAAGAAATGTATATCTAGTAAGATATTAATATGTTATTTTGCTTACCAGTAATTGGTTATTCCACATTTTCGTATCTGTTCCATTTGCATGATATTCGTAGTAGTAATTAAACTTTATTCAATATAACATTAAAAGTTTGTTAACAAATGATTTAAAAGCAACAATTATTACTCTTCATAAAGTCTTCATAAAACATCCATTTTCGATCAAAAATGCTAAACCCTATTCTTTATTCAAATCTATTACAATCAAAGACAATTCAAGAATACCAACACCAAAAAAGGTCACCATATTCTATATTCAAGACAGACAAGATTGTCTATGGCTAAAGACAATGTTTCAAGAATAAAGCCCACATAGATTATGATGCGTCACCTTGTGCTATTTGGTTATCTTTGCATGACCATCGACAAGCACGCGAATCTCAGACGTTGATTCTTATTTCGAATTACTTGGTTGACTATGGTTTTGTGTTTTTTAATTCTCTATGGCATGGAATGCATTGCCAGATTAAAAAATAAAAAGTAAATTTAGTATTTTTACACGAAAATTTATATTTATACATTCATTACAGATTTATACATTCTGAATTATCATAATTGCTTCAAACCAGTTATCAAATAATCATTTTAACACCAAAGATATGTTAAACAAACAACATATCAAACAAATTACAATAATAAATTGATTCACAAATAACGGCAGTGATAATTTTCAATAAAAATTTACACCAATTAGCTGTTCCTAAACATTGTTATTACTACATGAGTAATCAACGGACAGATAAAAAAAAATTGACCCGACCTAGGCGCCGGCAAGAACAAACGAAGTGAGATGGATGTATGTGATTTATGAATGATAGAAGAGGATGGAAGGTGTAATTAAAACTTGCCGAAAATAGGGATACCATGATGTGGATTTAACGGGATTTGTTTCTATACGTCAGATGTAAATTAAGATATATAAATCGTAGAATTTTGCGATCTCTCCAAAAATATTTTTTTAAATCAAACAATGCAAACTATTTTATGATGGCTCCTGATAAGAATAAAGTAATTCGTCTCATGTGCTTTGCAGTCAGATAATAATTAACAAAGATGAAAATTTAATCCTCTGGAATAACATTGTATTTGGCATAAGAATATAGTTTCAGAAGTCGATCACTGTCGATATAAAAAAATTAGTGACAATGTAGTGGAAAGAGGAAACATGTCTTTTACTATTTCACGTACGATAACATAACTATTATTATATGATTTCATATAAAAAAGTACTGTATATATAATTATTTATTAATAAGCTGTCTATAAATTATCTTCAATCAAGTTATAATCTGGTAACCCTATTTGAAAGGGTTTTTTATACCAATTCTTCGGGTCATTTGTTTTGAGGTTTTCTCGCTTTATGAGAAATGTTGTTTTGAAAGTTTTGTTTCGAACCAATTAGTTTTAATGGTTTCAAAGATAACTAGATGATGACTATATTGTTGTGGTGATGAAATTAATATAAATTTATGTATGCTTTTCTGTTTGCAATAAGATGATGACATGATGACATTGCTCTATTAGTATATTTCTAAATTTATATCAGTTTTGTTTGTTAGGATATTCAGAAGGATTTTATAGAAAGAAGCGAGGAAGGATTAATTAAGGGATAGGGAAGATGTTTTATTGTTCATCTTGGTACAAATAAATTTGCATTAAATTTATCTATTGCTTACTTAGGCACTACAGTCACATTTTATAGAAATGAATTACCATTGAGTTATAAGTTAGCTTACAATATGTATCAAAATAGTCTCATAGGCAAAAACAAATCATTTCTTTTTTTTAATTCCTCAATGAAATATAGCGCACTGAACTTTAAAATGCCGATGTATATGTTCAACCAAGGAGGCCACCACACACAATTCTAAAAAAAACATTTTCTCAACGATCATAGACAACTTTTTTTTTTTTAATTTATCAAAAGACAAAGACCGGTTCAGCCGATGCATCAATTGACCGTGTCGGCGTCTAAATTGTTTTCCAGAAAGCTCGAACCCCTGACCTGTGGGCGGTTCGTATTTCTATAATTTCTTAACCGATTCGCTTGAGTGGTGTGTGAATGTAGCTTAAATACGTTCCAATTTGGAATTGTGACGTCATGACCATAGACTGCAGAGATTAACGAGAATTACATATTACGAAAATGTAAATTTAAAAACGTGTTAAATATAGGTTAGAAAATAAAGAACATGTTGTCATAAAATTAAACCTTTTTAATTATAGCGAAAATAACATTCATCTCCCATATCTATTGTTATTAATGATACTGTAATGATATTTAAAATAAACATTTTACAACTATGAATTTGCTCATATAAATTGTTTTTTTAACAAAAAAATATATTTCTTTCCAGGCTAACCCAGCGGCAAAATAACCAGCGAGCATCGGAAATCCATCAAAATTACCCGAATTCAGTCCCCGAACACAAAAACCAACACCCTGAGTTTCTCAGATCCGTTCGGGCCTCCTCAGTCCACGGACGGGGGGGGCCCATCCACACCCCAGCCGGCCATGACCACCCAGGAACTAGACCACCACCACCATTTGGGGGGTACGCAGACGCCCCACGATATATCGAACTCGAATAACTCTACGCCAACTAATGTGTCCTCTAAATCCGCGTTCATAGAGTTACAGCAGCACGGTTACGGTTTCAAAGGCGGATATCAGCATCCGCACCATTTTGGTAGTCCGGGTGGTCAGCAGAACCCTCACGAGGCGTCTGGCTTCCCGAGTCCTAGGTCGTTAGGGTATCCCTTCCCCCCAATGCACCAAAATACCTATGGTTATCATTTAGGTTCCTATGCACCGCAGTGCGCCAGTCCGCCTAAAGATGGTAAGTTTTTTTTTATTTACAGCACTATTTTTAATTGGGTCACTAAAAAAGCTTATCAACACTGGCTGGTTATAATACAACTTTTTTAAATCATTAATGTAAATTCAAATTTGGAATTATTCTTAACACAAACTACACGACATAAATCGAAAACGAAGACAGTATAAATTATTATAAATTATTATATATTATTAATTATTCATTATATAGAAGCAAAAAATAAAACAATAGTATCTCCAAAGTCCGAAGGTAAGTAACAAAAAATTACACCTCTCACTAAATTTCTAAAAGTGTCACTTATAATAGCAGCCTAAACTTACTATATATTCATATTACATACAATTTAAATTACAACACCACTATAATTTCGTTAAGTACTACTATTTTTATTTTACTTTATTAGAGGTGTTGGATAAGTTAAAATTGTGGTAATATTAAATGTATAAAACAATGATTCTTATGGCGGCGAGGCCGGCTAAAAGGACGGTTTTTTCCTTATAAAATATTACTATGAAAGTGACTTTATAGCTAACGATTCGACTTTACGATTAAATTCATAAAAACTTTGCCATCTTACCAACTAGTCAGTTATTTTATGCAAAGAAAGTCACAAAAAAACATAAATAACTAAGAAAAAAATGTAAATGATAATGAGTGAATAGCATAATACATTTTTTTATTAAATACTTATGTGACATTTATAATTAGGAAATAAACAACAACAAAGGAAAGTTTATTTATATATTTATAGAACTCAGTATAATTTTACTATAATACTACCGTGGGCCGCGGCTTTTCGTTTGTTATTCAGTTATGTCACACATTACTGACTAACTAGTACATTTAAGAGACAATCGAGTACGATAAACGTATTCGTATATTCCTCGTATGCTTGCATCGTACTCTGTTTGTTTATTATCTCCCTATAAAAAGCGCAAGACGACCACAAAAGGCAATAATCATTTATTGCTTGACCGTCTCTTACATCTGTTTAATTCAATTTAAATTAATTTCCCCATAAATATGACTTCTTTCTTATTGATGCATTGTCTCGGAAACAATCGTTAATACATTGTATTATTCATAAGCTAATGGTTAGGTCATAATACCGTTAACGACATATCGTAGTCGTATCGTATAAACGGTCAATCAAACGTCAAAATAATGTCACCAAGGCGGTTTACCACCGAATGAATATTTAATAATCTGTGTCACGATTAAATTGGCTTTCTGAGGCTTTCTGTGAATTTTATAAATCGTTTCCCGCCACTGTTCGATGTCACATTGAGTTTGACATTTATGGTGACATTTGATATAGATAATAAATTATAGATTAATTAATGTGTGAGTGATTGAGTAATTATTCTGATCTTATAAATCACTATTTGCTTGATAAGTCACATTATATTCTATACATAAATTAATCGTGTTTGATATTACTAATAATACGGTAATAATGACTGTTTCTGTTTGAATAGATTTTTAGATTGTTAGTGTATTCTTTGAAAGTAAATAAATAGTTGTTTATAAACTTAAATGCTTTATTGTGAATAGTGCAAATTTCTATTCAAGTAGAGAGGTATAGCTGAAATTAAATTATCAATATTCGCTAAATATTAATATTATTAAAAACATAACAATTGTGTATAAAAATAAACCAAACAATTTTTCATTATAATATTTATAATTATAACTTCAGCAACAAAGGTATCACGGTTACATAATGTATTTTTCCACAGATAAAAAACACCAAAGGATATTGATCCGTAATTGATATTTTCCGACGTACATTTTCTAAGCGACCGGTTGTTCTATCAAGGTCGATTTTCCAATACAACAGTTTTCATATTTCGTGATTTCTATTCACCTTCCTATTTTCAAGGTGAGGATTATCCGGTATTAGTATCTAAGTTTTTTATTGCATAACATAGGCACAGTATTACAATATTATTTCCTACAGTAAGGAATCGCCTTTGATGTCGCGCGATGCCGCCGCCAGCGTAGGTACTTACGCTGCCACACGAAAATACGCTAGGGTTGCAACAAATGGGAAATAAAACAATTGTGATTATTAATATTATGATGAAATCATTTATTCATATTTCATGTGTACATTCAAAATAATTGCGATTATTAAATCTGATGTAATTATTTGTTCATAAATATATAATTACAGATATTGCACTGCTAAATATTATTTACGTGGACACTTTATTTTTGGGTGTTCTTAATTGTATATTATAACATTTAACTAAGTAATGCATTCGCATTGGGATGTACAATCTGATTAGGAAATAATGAGGACAACATATACATAGCTTTGATTTTAATTCAACAGATACAATTAATACAATCTTTCTGAAATATTGCCTTCTGGGATTTCAATGTAGATTTACATCCGTAAACGGAACAGTTATTGCGCGCCATAATAGAATATGTAAGTACCTATGTATAATAAAATTATTACACAAAAAATACGACTGCGTCGTCCTTTCGCGATAGGTAAAGCAATCTCAGCGTGATTGCTTTACGCGGCCCGCGTCGCCCGACCCCCGCCAGTTCCCCTCCGTTTCTCTGCACAAGTACATTCGTCGCACTACTGTAGGATGGTAATACTGTGACATAGGTTTGCAACGCAAAATGACTCAAGTGTATTGCAATGTGCTGTTTTTTTTATATTCTTTTGTTTCATTATATATGTAACAGTAGCAAGACTCAGATATTATTTCAAGTAAGATAAATAACTGTTATTAGTTTTACTTGACGCTGGCAAATAGTTATATGTAGGTACCTACTTACCTACCTATATTATACTAGCTTCCGCCCGCGGCTTCGCCCGCGTTTAAAAAAAAACCCGTTCATAGTTCCTGATCCCGTGGGATTTCCGAGATAAAACCTATCCAGGTTACCCTATATATGTGCTAAATTTCATTGTATTCGGTTCAGTCATAGAGTTAGTTTCTGTGATCTGTGGGTTCAGTAGTATTTGCGTGAAAGAGTAACAAACATACATACATACACATACATCCATCCTCACAAACTTTCGCATTTATAACATCTATTAGTAGGATAGGATAGGATATAGAGTCGTACTCAGTAAGTCCCCAATTGAACAATAACCTCATTTCTTAAAGTCAATAATCGATAATATCGTCAATTAATATGAGATGACAAAAAGAAAATAAATTTAAGTTTTATTAATTTAAAATAGCAATTCTTTTATTAAGTCGTTTCACACTAATTAAGGCTTAATAACAGCAATTATCCAACAAATTGTGAATTAAGATATCAATCAATCGAGTTTATTGTTTTTAAATTATTGTTTAATTTTTTATTTATTTACATTTCTGTGTTGTATATTTTATTTGACGTCTTTTATTTTTCTTGATATTAAAACTTATTCAATACTGTTTAGTCAGTCATGATTGAGAGACAGACACGCAAACTTAATTACTTATTTGGAAGTCTCCTTTGTTCAGGTACAGCAATGACAGGGTTTCCTATTCGATTCCCGGATGAAAACAAATGAAGTGAGGTCAATCACTAGGTACATACAGTGCAACCTCGATATAACAAATCTGAAGGGAACAAATAAATATTCGTTATATCAAGTAATTCGTTGAACTGAGGTTCGTTAAGTTAAGGTTAGGTTGGTCTAAAATTCGTTATAAAGAGGTCTTTTCCGTTTCTGATCCATTTCAACTTGAATCTTTAACAATAGTGACGAGCAGCAGTGTTCACATTACTTTCCAATTTAAATTAAACAAAAACCGGCCAAGTGCGAGTCGGGCTCGCGCACAAAGGGTTCCGTAGCAGCAAATATAATAAATTACAGTTAAATCAACCTATCTCAAAAACTATAAGAGATACTTTGATCAAACCAAAAATCGTTGAAAGAGTTAATTAGCATGCATCACCTCTATTTTTTTTAGAATTTTATACCCCGTAGTTATAAAAATAGAGGGGGGGGGACATACTTTTTACGACTTTGAGAGCTGATATCTCAAAAACCGTTCACTTTAAGAAAAATGTTTTTTAGAAAACTTTATATCATTTTAAAAGACCTTTCCATTGATACCCCACACGGGTATGTACATCGAAAAAAAAACTTTCATCCCTCAGTTACATGTATGGGGGGCCCCACCCCCAATTCTTTTTTTTACTATTTAGTGTCATATTTTTGTAGCGGTTCATACAACACATATTCCCATCAAATTTCATCACTGTAGTACTTATAGTTTCCGAGTAAATCGGCTGTGACAGACGGACAGACGGACAGACGGACAGACGGACATGACGAAACTATAAGGGCGCTTGTGCACTACAAGGAATTTTACTGTCCGGCATTCCGATTTTTTACGGTCCGGTGTGGCATGAAAAAACCGATGAATTGCTTGTGCACCTGTCCGTCTTTACTCGGATCAGTGCGGTACAGTTCAAGGAAGTTTGGCGGTATAATGCTATCATAAATGATTGATTTTGCATTTTACAAGAAACGATTAAAAAATATAGAAGGTGAAATATTATATTACTTCGTTATAATAAAAAGTAAAGTTCCGTAAGAGATTTAAAATGCGTGTTTAACTTATTTATTTTAATCGGTGACGAGGAGCTAAAGCTATTCCCACTTGAACTTTTACTTACCAACACTTACTTAGATAATAATTATAGGTCAATGCTTGGTCAATGTATATAAAATTACAATACCGACTTCTCAAATCTCATTGCCAACTAAAAGAAAGTAAAACAAGAGCTTGCTTTCAATTGGCATATGCAGTAAAAACAGTAAAATCCAAGCAAGTGGGCGTTCGAAAACAATTATACCTACAGCGACTCGTAGACACAAAAAACCATCCGGAATAGGGAAAAGTAAAATGTCGGACAGTAAAATTACGTATAGTGCACAAGCATAGTATATAGATTAATTGCGTGCCATACCGGACCGTAAAAAATCGGAATGCCGGACCGTAAAATTCCTTGTAGTGCACAAGCGCCCTAAGGGTTCCGTTTTTGCCATTTTGGCTACGGAACCCTAAAAATGATCGTTTTACGAACAAAAGCACGTCGAAACCTGTCGCGACATGAATCACATACCTACTATGAGATTTAAGAATCATTACATTGGTTGGAACTTTATATAAAGGTTTTGGGTTGACGAAATTCGTTAATTAGAGGTATTTATACTTTTCTTGATAGTTAAAAATTCGTTATAATGAGGTTGTTCGCAAAAAATGTTCGTAATGTAAAGGGATATTTTGTATTGAATCTTATGGACAATTCAAGGGGATTACGAAAAATTTGTTAAATCGAGGAAATCGTTATATTGAGGTACGTTATATTAAGGTTGCACTGTAGTATAAAACAAATTCGCTATCTGTCCGTCCCTATGTGCTTAAATCATTAAAACTACGCAACGGATTTTGATGCGGTTTTTCAATTTAAAGATTGAGTCTCGAGGAAGGGTTTAGTAAATAATTTATTAGGTTATAGACAAAGTGGGTATAGCGAGCGGATAGCTAGTCTACACTAATATTATAAAGAGGAAAACTTTGTTTGTTTGTTTGATTGTAATGAATAGGCTCATAAACTACTGGACCGATTTTAAAAATTCTTTCACCATTCGAAAGCTACATTATCCACGAGTAACATAGGCTAGGTTTTATCCCGGAAATCCCACGGGAACGGGAACTATGCGGGTTTTTCTTTGAAAACGCGGGCGAAGCCGCAGGCGGAAAGCTAGTAAGCTATAAACAGCTAATCACTTTCTTTGATGTATTGCATCTACCCCATACCCCACTAGGGGACATAGGACATATTAAATCTGACACTAGGATTATTATACACTTATGGGTGTAATGTCGGTCAAATTTCAACCCAATTTGCCAAACTATTAATTGATATAATTTATAAATCTTAATTAAATATTGTTGATTTATTACATTACTTCAAATAAAATACAGGCCAACTAATTATTATTAATACTGAACTTAAGTAGACATAGTATTAAAAATGGAACCTTTTTAATCAAATTTGTATGCAAATAGACTATCGTCTATGCTATTTTTTACCAAGAGCAAAAGGCAAATGTAGTGTGTACTAATTAGCAGTGAGTTAGTTAGTAGTCTCTTTAGGTATACTTCGTCTTGATTATTTTAGATTCAAGTCTATTTTGTATTCCTTCTGATATATAGTAGGAATTTGCTATAATTTACTACTTATTTATTCAAATATCTACAGTACCTAGATACAAAGTACAAACTAAATCAATTTATACATCGCACACCTTCTCAATAAAACTTTGTCGCGAATCTATGTTACATCGGAAAATACACAAGAATATAAAATAACATTTAAAATAGGGAACTGTGACACGTCATAATTAGAGAGTCGAACCCGGAACCCTCGCGTCATACATCTGCTGGCCCGAAGCATTGCCGATAAAAAATATTCTAATATTTCTAATAACACAGCGAATGCCATCATTATAGATATTTTTAATTGTTACTTACAGTTTTTGAGGTTTTTCGAAGAAGCTACGCACGCGTGTTGGTAGGTACTGTCATGTACGAAAGTGTTTAATATTTAATTTAAAAGTATTTTTTTCGATATTGTACTTAAATCATTTAATGAGGTTGACAGTTGACTTTAATTCTGAATGTACCCTGTTATTATGTAGGTAGGTACTTGATTTAAGTCGCATAAAATAGTCGTAAGATTCAACTGATGTTTCTACATATTTTTGTAAAAAATGTTAAAAGCGTTTATCATTGAGCTCAATAATTCAATAATAATTTCCAATAATTCTTATCTAGTTCTTATTAAAGCCTAGGTCTAACTTTTATAACAAAATAATTATATTGTTATTTCCTCTTATACTCTACTAGGTACTTTTATTAGGTAATATACTATTTACTATACCTACTATTATTATTTATTACTATGGATATTATATTATGCGACAAAAGTCAAGTAGTTTTTATAAAAATAATTTCCATTTCTTCATACTTATTCGTTATTAGGGTTATTGTTTCAAAAAATATAAAGTATTATTTCCTAACGACTTTTGTATCTAACTGTACATGGTCCTACTGCCTTAGCCCAGTTTAGCCCCAGGTTATCCTTACTACGAATCTTTATCTTTTATCTTTTTAAACCTGTCTTAGTTTTAGATGTGTCGTGTGATATAGTTTTTACCTCAATATGTAGACGCAGTTATAAATTTTTAATCTATCTTGAATCTAGATAAAGAAATACTTAGTTATTAATATAATTAAATCAATATTTTTAATAGCATAGTTCGTAGATAAATATTAAACTATGTTTTTGTGTGTCACGTTTCGACGACTATATTTATTTTAATAAAATTTTGACGTATGGATAGATGAAGACTTAGGTATAGTACTTATAGTATACTTTTATCTGGAATTTTAACTTATGAGTTATGACGTCATAGATGTTCAGGCATACAATGTACTTATTGATAAAGGTAACTCATCCAAGTGCTGACCGCGCGTAACTTCGCTTAACCGTAATCGCGAACGGAGATCACATTAAAGTGTTTTTGTGTAGGGTTAAATGTTTTTGGGTTAGGTTTTTATTATTTTTAAAGGCCCGTTTTATCTTAACATTTTCGGTAGGCGGGCGAGTGGGCGGTACTATTTCGACGCAAGCTAGTGATGTGCTGTGTTGTCGATGTTTTTTAATTTTAATTAATGGTATTTTGGAAAGTGTTGAGGTTTTGGGTAAATGGGATATTGCAGAAATATAGATTAGTATGACAAGAACGGGTAAAACGCATTGAAGGTAAATTCTTTAAGTCTATATATAGATCCTTGGTTCCCCTCCTATCAATTAAATACATAAACAGAATTAAGAAATGTTCAAGATTTAGTTTATTTTACAAATATATAGTTGAGAAGATTTGTATAATTTGCGATGTAAATGTCTAGGGAAATCGGAATAGTGTATAGGTTTTATAGGTATGATTATGAATTCTTTAAACGCTTTGGATAAAAATATATGTTCATAACAACAAGCAATATAATTTAATCTCAATTACCAATAAAATTATACATTTTTAACCAGTTTTACTATTCAATGATTTACTCATAAACATTTTTATAAAGGTCATCATTTGAATGGTTACAAACAAACACATTGAATAATTTATCTTCTTTATAATGAATTGCATTTTGAATGAATAATTCATTAAAATTTACTACATAAGTAATTTCAATTAATTAGATTTATAACATACGTTTCAACCGGTTGACACTTGAATGGATATAAATGCTGTATATACACGCGTTTTAATGTTAAATGAAAAAACATCACGATTTTGTAATCGAATCTCATTAAACGAAGAATAGATTTTAAATAATTTGGAAAATCCAAAAGTGCACGCCTCATAATTTTT
>CAJQZN010043381.1:0-44801 GCA_907164685.1 Colias eurytheme | reverse complement strand
TTTTGACACAATAAAATATGAAATTATGTTTTATTTCTACCATGGTAACTACATTTTCCTTAATTTTTTTTATCGTAATGATTTTTAGTCTGTAATTATATTAAATGATTACTCATAAGATCCATATTCGAAACAGTACAGATTCAATAATTAGTTGATTGTGTTATTACCCGAAGTTTACGTCAACCTATTAAAATATTGTAGAGTCGACCGTCGTGTTCAATGGGTTTCATTCTATTACATTTCCTATACGACAATCGTGTTGTATTTACAATTTTATATTACGTCAATTACTATAAAGTAACTTAAAATAGGAAAGTGGTTACACTTAATATGGCATGCGAATATGGCGTAATGTCGCAATTACACTAGGTACGCAAACACTCCTAGTATAGCTAGAATATTTCTCAGATCGGTGAATGTGTAAAAGCAACTTTATTATGTGAAACACGCTTCTTTGCCGTTCCACTATAATGTGCATTTCCTTGTCTTGATAAACGTTCCTAGTGTTATCCATTTTTGAAATATTATATATATGCTCTCTACTTATACTGTAGACTTAACTACTAAAGTCTTCTCTTCTACTGCATAATATCTTCTTATTTGAATTTGAAGAAACGTACGAAAAAATATTGTTATAACTACGAATGTTACCAGTTTTTTGATTACATTATGTTATTGTTGTTTAAACCGAAACCGTGTTTAGCAACTCTACACCCAAGTTAGCAGGAACAAGCTTTCATAGCCGCATTCTTCTTAGAAACTTGCGTAACAAAACCTACCCTGAGATTCTATCCCGGTAATATAATCAGTAAAACAATGTATTCAACTTGTAAAGAATGCAAACATTTCGTTGTACGAAAATCTCGATACTTCGAAAATTTTGGTATTTCATTCGAATCGAATTTGTTCAAAACATTCAAGCGTTGGACATTCGGCCGGCTAACGTTGAATCACGGAATTGTCCTACTCTGTGTTGATTTCTCTGTTTTATTTAGAAACGAAAGTGTTACCAGTTCCGAAGCTACGTTTGTAACTAAATGCGAAGAAACATTAGATGTATTTAATTTATGTAACAGAATATGTTAGATTAAAACTGATGTGATGACGTTATATTTTTATAGTACATGTATTTGGTTACTATGCATTCATGTTTGACTCTGTTCATACTTAGTTTTTTCTACCCAATTAAAATTATTGCGTGAAAATACTAGCTACAATTTGATTTATTTACCAAAAAGTTGACGTCTTGGTAATAAACATAATATATGGTTTGAGGAGAAACTGTTTAATTGAAGTATACTTTGCAATAAAATAGTTATTTACAAAACTCTTCGCTTCACTACTATATTTACATATCAACTGTAAGTATGTGAAAACATTGACGTGTCCTGAATTATGCATTCGTTTAAAAATCAATCGTGTTTCGTTAGTTTGCGAATTGCGGAAGAAAACTCTATCACTAGTTTTCCCTATGTAATCTTAATTTAAATATATACCTATACCTTTTCACTCTGTATATATATATTCAATATGTATTCACTTATATATTCAATATATATATTACTAAATCGGAATACGGAAATCCTATTTTTGATATGAAATAAAATAAACATCCCTTTTTCATTCGTTGAATATTTATTCACTTTGTTATATATTTACACAATTTTATACAAGGAGTTATAAATTCAACATTTTTTCTTCAGTTTCAGATATTTCTCTGCCAAGAAATTATTTTGGTTGCATTTTTGGTCTGAATGAATGTGGTTCGACTTTTATTGCTGTCCTAAAATAAATCTGAAAGTGCATCTTTATTGACATACTTACTTTGTTTGTATAATAAAAATTTTCAAATAAGAATATGTTGTTAGATATCATACGCATCTTTTGAGTACAAATTTTATTTTAAGACTTGTACTCAAATTTTAAGATTTTTTTTTAATATAAATTGAACATTGCCTATAGTTACTATTTTTAGGCTTAGTACATTTTATCAATCTGTGCCTATGGGAAGCTGTGTATAACATCATTATTATTATCGGTGGCCGTTCGCATCTCGTCCACACGTTCGTAGTACGAGAAGAATGCGGGTTTGTCACGGATATTTGTCAACAAAGCATTATATCGCATTCAATGCTCCTCTGCGTCAGTGCTTGAGACTCGGTTCGAGTATGCGTATCACTAACATTTGAACTGTGATGTGATCGACAGTGATTAATTAAGAGTGCCATGGAAATTAATCTTAATTCAACACGTAATTACAGTGAAATGTATAATTTTAACCATTGTAAAAGAATTGGTATCGTACAGTTTACGAGGTCTAATTAATCCGCGCTGTTTTATTTTTTATAAACTACCATTTTAATATTTTCTCTTAATTATTGCGGTACTGTATACATTTTGAGCTTACTAGGCCGGCGAGGATTTCCTACTTGACTAAAGGCGTGTGCGGGTCCGCATACGTGCGTCTCGACTCTTGCCTCTCGGGCTATAGAGCAAGCAGTCTGTCCGATGAGCCGTAGAGTGGCGGTCCTGCCGCCACGCTTGCGCGACCTACACGCAACTCCTGCGAGCCTAGTACTTTTTTAAAGCGCGCATCGCCTCGAGCTTTTGCTGAGCTTTTGAATTTATTGCGTAAAAATTTTGTGTTTGTGGAACAGAGTGTTATGTTTTTGGATTGATTGTGTTATTGAAAGTTAGTGGGTCAGATTGTCCTGATGAAGCGTTCGACGTGGGTAGAGGTGGAAACCGGCGGCCGGTTAGGCTGCAACGGGGAAATATTTTGGAGCGAATGTCCCGAGTGTGATTGCGCCTACTGCAACCCCAACTACGTTTGCGTTTGCAGTGATAAGGTACTGACGATTCTCGAATTAAGCTCGTTTATGAAATTCTTATAGGATTATCGATGTGTGTCAATTTATTTTCCTGATAATTTTGATGTCGGGGACTAAAAACTTCCTTTGCGTCGTTTTCAGCTGATAAGAAACTGTGCGTTTAACCCAGTACGTACAAATATTTGCTTTCACAAAATTCAAGGTCCAACGACCTTTCAGACACTGATAACGTTAAATAGAATTTTAAAGTTATACCAGACTATGTAAATGGTGCACCAATTTAAAGGTGCGTATACAATTTTGCTTTAAATTAATTTGTTGTTATAAGCTACGCTACTAATAGTAATTTATCGTAACGATATAATTCAAAGTGTTTGTTCTATGTCGTCGGTAAGACAATAGATTAGTGTCGAGCTTTCTATTAGGTACAAGCTTAGAATAATTTTACTTCATCAAGGTTTTGATAAATATTTTGACAAAGCATTTCCCTGTCTTACTGCTCGCCCCAAAAACCCCAATTCTTTAATACCACTCGCGAATAATAATCTACTTTCGTTCGTACTATTCAATAAAATTACTTCTGACTGGAGTGATGCGATTCTGATGACTAAACTTATATTTAAAACGTCTTAGTCGTAGAAAGTAGAGTTTTTACAATATATGGTTTCAGTTTTAAATGCCATGTTACAAACTGTAATATAATTTTGATATGCACGGTAAAAAAATGTAGAGCATAAACAAACTTACGGTTCTTGTGTTGTCTATTGGTATTAAACATTTTGTTTTTATTGGGGCAGCCGTTACATTGTACATGCAAGCTTAGCCTACAATCTGTGCTTAAAATGAAACGAATAACAAATTTAACTGGAATGCGAAACAAAACACCCGAATAATATGTAGAAATAATTGTATTCAATCAACTGTCTACTATGTATTTCCAATACAGCTTTTACCCCTAAAGTCTTGCATAAACGAGCGCCTTATGTTTATAACTTTCTAGAAAAAAAAAACGAAATGTATACATGTTCGATTTATTATTTTTGCAATTCTGAGTTAATTAAATTAAATTTCATATATTATTCAAAAATATAAAAGGCGGTTAACAGTACAATTTAAAAATTTCGAGTTCAAAGATTCTCCTTGGAAATCATTTATGGAACTCAATATAACCTTACGTAGTAAGCCGTCTTGCCAAATCTGGCTTCTTGAGTAGTGTTACTAAAATATTTACCTCCGTCTTGTTTAAATATTTAATTGTAGGCATAAAACACGACATCGGTAGCCGGTAGTAACAGGATAGTTACACTATTTATTTAAATAATAAAATACATAACTGTTTTTTGCACCATTGTCGGATTTCATCGTAAAATTTAAAAGCGCAGGGCTTAATAATTCTGAAGACCTACTCCAAAATTTTCTCACAAACTTGACGCTTGGAAAATCCAAAATGGCGAAGGTTTTTGTACTCTTTGTACTGTAGCACAATGGTACTTTGACAATACTTGTAGAAAGTGAAACTTCAGGCTTTTTTACCCACACCTTTGTTCTAGAATTTAAAAAAGAATTTCTACCCGCATACCCATTCATATTGTTTATTTTAACTCTAGTGAGCTTAATGAGGTCTGTGCCAACTTTTCTCTCACTACCCTCACGTTTTCTTTCAATGTAATTAAGTCCATTAATTAGAGGAAGCTAATGTTGTTACTTCATTTCCTTTTTCTTACATTACCTTTGCCTCGGAAGCAGTTTTAAAAGTAACAACCCAATAATGTTTTTGTAATATACGAATATTAGTTTCAAGGCAAAAGATAAATAATTACTTATCTTCTAATACATTATAAAATAATGCAACGAGAATTAATTTATTAAGAATGCTATTATCTTGCTCGCTCTCTTCTTATATAAAGTTAAAGCGTGCATTGAATATTTTATGACGTCACAATATTGTATAAATAGCATTAATATACAATCAAGCCTTGAAGTATCGCCAAAAAACAACTGATTTCTACTACATTATCATACGAAAGACCTTTCACGTTTCTTGGACTACATAACTACACGTAACTTTGATGTTGTGTATTAAATTATGTATAAATCAACATCTATTTGTTTCCGGATAGTGCATGGGCTCTTTAAGATTTTATCTCTCTAAATGATAGAGTTGGCGAATGGTTCTGTAACTTACTTAATAAAAGTCTCTTAATAAAAATATATTTAAGCCCAAAACTGTATAGAAATTCGTTATTTTCCACAAAAGTTTGTTACAATAATATTTTCGAAAATTGAAGTGAATTTGCATCAATAATAAGCTAGTTCACGGCCGTGTAAATGACATAACAAAGGCGAATTATTAACATGCAAACAAAACATTGGTGAACAATGCTGTATCGGCCGAAGGCGCTAACCGCATGTTTGCCGAACAATTGCCTCATTAGCACTGCGATAATGTTTTTAGAACTTGCTCACTACCGGTATTATGTGATATGCACTGACTATGAAATATTTGGGTTGAAGTTTAGTTTCAAGATCACTGCATCCGGTTGAAAAGCAAATAAAAAAAATCACTATATTACGATATTATTTACATGCATTTTAGATAAGTTAAGAACGTTTTAGCGACGTCTATTATCTTGTGTTTCAACATGATCGTTATATTATGTTAATATATGACCGCAGAGCTATATTGAAATATCCCATCAATGGCCATTATTAAGAAATATTTCTATATAAACATTGCTCAGAATGACATTTATGAAACATTATTGAGCAAGCTAAGTTCAAGAACATATTTCAAATATATTTTATTTGCTGTGATAATAGTTACTACACTTACACTTAGCACTTACACTTACACTTACACTTAGCACACGCAACCGTAACCGCGTGCCAAACAAAAGTTATATAACCCGTGATTAGAGCTCTCTCTAGAGGTTTTTGGGTTAAACTGTTTTAACCTTTTCCATTTAATAAACAAATTAATAATTATTCATATAAGTTACATAATTTTGATGAATATTTGTCGTTTGAAGCAACGTTTCGATGTTCAAATGGATGATCTGTACTAATTATTTTATGGTTGTACTAAATTTTTCTTCAATGTGCTATATAAGGTGCTATAATAGTTACAGAAAGTGAAAGATTGAATCACGATTGGATAATAAATTTCAGATCGAATTGTAAAGATTTTTAATTTTATGAAATTCTATTTAGTCAGAGTTGAATATACTACCTACTGCAACCGAGAGACCTAAACAAACGATCAATAAGAACGTTTTCATAGTTTTTATTCTACTTACAATATAAACATACAGACGAGTTGTTAAAGGTTCGTAATACGTTTCTAATGCAGGTTCTAGGGTTTCACATGAATGGTACATCATTAACTTCTTGTCCGCGAGTCGCAGGTCGTTGTCCCTTAGGCAGTTAACGAGATTAGATACCCTTCCTATCCACTGTTTTATAGGATAAAACCTGCACAAAGGAAAAACCTAGTTCGTTTATTTCGAGATTCACTCGATAATGTTTGTTTTCATTATGGAGTCTATGACGCATGGGGTAATGAATAATGATAATTTGAAAATGCATTTCGTTTATAAAAAGTAAAATGGTTTTGGATAAAGAATAATATTTCTATTGTAGTGTTTTAAACTATTAACACTGTTCCCCTGGTTTCCAATTAAAAACGAAATCTCAGGCTTTCACAAATCACAATATGTTTTATGTATTTTCATTAAACATTAAATTTAAAATATGTAATGTATTTTTTAAAAATAATACAATAAAGATGTTATGCTATATATAATTGTTTCATAATATAGAGGTAAAAGTGAAATATTTATAATTAATTTTAGAAATTTTAGATGCTACATATTTTTTTGTCTTCAAATACAGTAACTGAATGAATAAGTGCTCATATAAGGAAATTGGAAACTATTTTAATGATGTCTTGAATGATCACTATGTCGGGATGTTCTAAATTAATATCAAATTATGTCTAATCTGTTGTAGGTAATTAAGCGTGTTACAAACATGTACATAATTATAATTCTTATTTAATAGAAGCATTTACATAAATAACTGATTACAATTACTTTTATCGTTGTAAACATGTATTATGTTTTATGAAATAACCGTCGTAACATACTCTTGTAAATTCGTTTCCAATATAAATGTTAATTGTAAAATATTATATACCATTCACGGCCATGAACATTATATTCGTTGTAGTTGTAGCTGTTGATAGACCCTTAAATATGTTTGAAATGCGTTGCTTTACCATTTTAATTTTCAGTCAACAGTCAACACTTTTCTTTTGGGAAAATTTCGCATTTGCGACCTATGCTTTTACCTTTGGAACTTTCTTGATGAAAGATTTATTAAATTCTTGTTTTAACGTCCATGCCTCTTGATCCAAACGACCTCTTTTCGAGAAGAGTGATTGAGCCTGTCAAAGCTCACCTATTCACTCTCAATCCAATAGCACAAGTATTGAGGTGTGCTGATTCTCTAGTAATGTACAGAATGCTGCTACACTCCTTTTTTAGTGATATGCAGACCTCCTTGGTAAAATCGCCTTGTATAGCACTAGTTATCGTGTTCGATAAAGTATTACGTGTGTAATGGGTTAATTTGATTTAAAACGCTTCTAAAGTTTCGAAATATACCGACGCAGTAACACTATCCTGGTGGTCAGTGGTCCGGTATGAGAAAATATGTGTAGGAAGAGCAATGGTGACTGATTGATTCAATAAACATATTATTATTTTTCTTAAATATTATTCTTCTTACTAAGTCGACCATAAATGTTGAAGTTACCGTGACATTGCATAATTATACATACCTTTTAATTGAAACACCTGTAATCCTTAATAGACCGGGAGATACTGACACAAAATTTCGAGTCATTTGTAACAGGATGGCGGTTCTACAGGGTTCTTAGTACGCAATGACAAAAAGAAAAATGATGGTGTGAACGCTGGTACCGGCGGCTTAGTCGCGTGGGCGTTAGTCGAACTCGTCGGAAAATAGCGAAAGTCAAACGATTTGTAACAGTATGGCACTTATTTTTCCTGTAAGTTTGAGGATCAACGAATATAAATACAAAATTTCAAAGATCTAGGTGTTGGAAATCTTCACTTATATAAATTAATAATAAATTTATTTGTCAAGTATGACAGCACTTTTTCCCCCTACTAGAAGTATGGCAAATATAATAATGGTCACATTTTATCAAATACTCTCCAAAAAGCCTAATGCAATACTGGTACAAAAAGATAGGCGAAATAAAAAAAAATTGCAGATTTTCGGCAGTATGGCGACCATTTGGAATCGTCCGAAAAGTATGGCATGGCGATTTTCGTAAATGGCTGCACGACGATGGTTACCTGTGCAAAAGTTAGCTTGGTACAAATGGTTGAATAATTGTTTTTTTTAAATCAACACATTCGCGTCGGTATGGCGGGCTGTAAGTCATACCGGAAAAGTATGGCATGACACTACCGCCTACTTCTTTTTTATGGGCTATCGGTAAATTCTAAAATTTTTGTGTTACAAATCGTTTGACTTTCGCTATTTTTCCGACGAGTTCGACTAACGCCCACGCGACTAACCCACCGATACCAGCGTTCACACCATCATTTTTCTTTTTGTCATTGCGTACTAAGACCCCTGTAGAACCGCCATCCTGTTACAAATGACTCGAAATTTTGTGTCAGTATCTCCCGGTCTATAACTAGAAAATATTCTGATATATTACTTAAGTTTCAACTGTCAACCTAATTATGTATAACAAAAATGTGAATTACTCGATTTGTTTGGTAATTTAATGATTAATAACCTAACTTTAACAACTTCACACGCACATCATAATAAAATGTAACAATATTTATATGGTTTTTCTTGAATTGATATCTAACCCCTCTTCCTGAATCGTTTTTATACAAGGTCAATATCATATTCATAACTGTCGTCGGTTAAATGTGATTCACTATGTTTTTATGATGACTCACTCTTGTCTGCCTCAACTGCAATTGCTTTATTTGTATACCGTAGTAAACTGATCGTAAATTAGATTTCTCCTTGCTATTTACAGGCTTCATAAAGTTCAAAACTCAGCACTTAAAGAAAACGAGATAGATTTGTTTAGATAGTAGATATACACCCCAGTTACTAATAAAAATGGGAGGCATTAGGTTAAAATAATTATAAGACTGTTTAGATATAATATGGCATTACTAATGTTTTGATATATCCCACTGCCCACATATCATTCGATCTGGTTTTTGTTGTTATTTTTGGATTATGTTCGATACGCGTACACTCACCTTACTCGTACCTACTTATATCGTAAAGTTATATTTCAGGCTTACATTTCTAGGAAACTTCCTTTCGATTATTTTTTTCTATCTACAATAGGTAATTGGCAATGACAAATAAATATTCTTCAATAGAGAGTGGGTGCGAATTATTATAAACACAAGCTGAAGAATGGATAGCTTAACAAACTACACTAACAATGCACATACGTAATTAAGAAATCAATGATTAAAGAGCAATTTCTCTGAGAACAATAACAATAGCTAACGGTGTCTTGCTGTTTACATCTCCCACGTGGTTTATCGCAGGCTTTTAGTCCCATTATATATGCTCTGTGTGCTGTGAAAACAGTAGCGTATGTGCCATCACGCCTATTTAAGGCAAGTATACACTGCAATAAAGTATTATGTAATGTTTATGACAAAAAATGAATGGAAAAAGTTGTCTGGTGCATGAGAATGGATACGGTCGTGTAGTATGCAAATAAAGTTATATTGCGATTGTTCTTGTTTGCATTTGGGTAGATTTTCACGTTCAATATTATCATATACAATAGCTGTAAAGCCTGTAATGGTAATACCAGTAGGAATACGATATTATTCAATTAATTTGTATTGGATAAAATCTTATAGATTTCTTCTTTGATTCTTTGTTATATTGAATAAGCAATAAAATGAAGAAAGGATAGAAAATCCTTTCTGTTATGGTACAATTACAATGCTTCGTCATTATTTTCTATGCTTATTGTTATTACTTTGCTTGACTGCACTTTTTTAATTTTTATGTTATAATCTCCTTAATCGATTATACCGGTTAATCAAAACTTAAACACAACACCGTTTTAACGGTTTATAATGTAAAATTCTCTTAACACATGTAACTCTGCATTAACCACGGTCTCTCAGGATGACACTGCATTAGCTTCAGCTAAATCTAGACCATTATATACATGTTATTAAGCTCAGTTACATTCTCGGCTTGGTGTTAATTGCCTTTGAATTATATGTCCAAGTTAATTTGGTTTTTATATGGCGTTAATCTGTGATTGTAGTGTTTGTAAATAGAGATTGTGTGTTATTTTTTACGTATGTTTAATGTACCTCTAATGTTTAATAATTTGACACATATTTTAACATTTATTTAACTAATATTATTTTTCTTTTATTCTTATGTTATTTTCGTTCGGTTATAAGTAATTGATTCATTATAATAATACAATTACGCAAAAAGCAACGTAGGTATATAGTGCAAAAAGATACATACAAATTACAATCGCATTCAATACATAACGCCATAGAGCAAGCCTAAGCTCCATTGTCACCCGTCAATGAACAAAGCCGGTTCATGTTTCGTTGCAATAAATGGCGGAAACACGGCGGAAAGTACTGAATACTGGCTAGTGACGTCACTTCGTGGACAAAATGTTTTGTGTTGCTAATTCCGAGAGATCAGAGAAAGCGACCATAATAAAGTAATGGCTGTCACCTGTGTTTTATTTTTTACGTATAGGTATATTAAGAAGAGCTGGAACGTCAACACATTTACACATTGCACATGTTAGGCCGGGAGATACTGACACAAAATTTCGGGTCATTTGTAACAGGATGGCGGTCTAGAGGGGTCTTAGTACGCAATGACAAAAAGAAAAATGATGGTCAGAAGTAGAACGCTGGTACCGGCGGACTAGTCGCGTGGGCGTTAGTCACACTCGTCGGATAAATAGCGAAAGTCAAACGATTTGTAACACAAAAATTTTAGAATTTACCGATTAAAAAAAGATGTAGGCGGTAGTGTCATGCCATACTTTTACGATGTGATTTACAGTCCGCCATACCAACGTGAATGCGTTGATTTAAAAAAAACAATTCAACCATTTGTACCGGGCTCACTTTTGCACAGGTAACCATCGTCGTGCAGCCATTTACTAAAATCGCCATGCCATACTTTTCGGACGATTCCAAATGGTCGCCATACCGCGGAAAATCTGAAAATTTTTGAATTTTTTTTTCTCGCCAAACGATTTGTACCACCCTACATTTTTTTTCAACAACTCCTGAATGATTATAAATAGAAGTGTGATAATGCCATACCTGTGGGAGGTGGCGAATGTGTATAAGATTTTTTTCTTATTGTAAGATTTTATTCGTAGTTTGAACGATTTGTACGATTCGAATTTGTACGATTCGATTCGAACGCACTAATTTTTCCCTCTATTAAAAGTATGGCAAATATAATAATGTTCACGTTGCATCATATACTTTCCAAAAATGCCGTACTGGTACAAATCGCCAATTCTTTTCAATTTTTTTTTACGTCTTGGCTTAAGTCTTACAATCATCCGCCCCATGTTTGCAATCTGCGATATTTTTTTCTAGGTAGAATTGTATACAAACAAACAGAATATAATGATCCCATACTGTAAAAAATTATTTTACGTATTGTACAGTTGTATTTTTGAAACGTGACGAATAAATTAATTTTCAAGTATGGCAGCACTTTTTCTCCCTACTAGAAGTATGGCAAATATAATAATGGTCACATTTTATCAAATACTCTCCAAAAATCCAAATGCAATACTGGTACAAATTGTTTGGCGAAAAAAATTTTTTTTTGCAGATTTTCGGCGGTATGGTGGCCATTTGGAATCGTCCGAAAAGTATGGCATAGCGATTTTCGTAAATGTCTGCACGATGATGATTACCTGTGCAAAAGTTAACCTGGTACAAATGTTTGAATTGTTTTTTTTTTTAATCAACGCATCGCGTCGGTATGGGGGGCTGTAAGTTACACCGGAAAAGTATGGCATGACACTACCGCCTACATCTTTTTTATGGGCTATCGGTGAATTCTAAAATTTTTGTGTTACAAATCGTTTGACTTTCGCTATTAATTATCCGACGAGTTCGACTAACGCCCACGCGACTAGTCCGCCGGTACCAGCGTTCTGAGTTCTGACCATCATTTTTCTTTTAGTCATTGCGTAATAAGACCTCTGTAGAACCGCCATTCTGTTACAAATGACCCGAAATTTTGTGTCAGTATCTCCCGGCCTATGCATGTGTCATATTTTGCAATTGTTTATAAATACAGGGTGATGTAATTGGTGTAGTACGAATATCTAAAAATCTATGAAGAATTTTGTGATACAGTAAATGGAAGAATTATAGACTATTTTACAGTATTTAATAAAATCATTTAATTTTTTGTTCATTTTCATTAGAAATGTCAATTTTTCTCACCAAGGTGGAAATTTGGATGATAAGGATCTTGTTAGAAAAATATAAATTTTGACTAAAATTGGCATTTTTTTTTTTCAAAAATCAAATTACTAATTAATAATCAGAGTTATCACATTATTAAAAAAACGCCCGTTATTTAAATCATTATCAAAACAACCATCCGTGTGTTGGGAGTATGCGCACGTGTTATTTGTATTGTTTTTATGACCTGAAATTTAATTATTATTTGATAATTGAATGATTATTAATACTTTTATCCAATTGATTATTATTAGAATAAATAATTAACTTCATCAATTGATTTACTTTTAAATTATAATTTTACAGGTAAATTATGAGAGCTTTCATAAGTACATAATTATATTTGCATATACATATTTATCTACAACGCACCCATTTTACAATTCAAGTCTAAAATGAAACTAGAGTCGCATTTATTTTTGAACATACTGTAAGTGGAATTGCATAAGTGTGAGTACTGTGAACATGCCAGCTTTCCTTAATTGACCGATAAAGCATAATTGATTTATATCGTGATTTGTCTCTAGCAGTGCAAGAGTTGACAAATTACTCCGTTAATTTTGTACAAGCGCTCTTACGTTGATGGATTTTGTAATTTTGTAGTTTACAAATAGACTTTTAAAGATAGCCATGTAACGCACATGTGCGTGACTTCTTGATATAGATATATCCGATAATTTTTCATTGTATATTAAGAAATCCAGTCAGTTATACGAATATTTACACACCAGAAACAGATATTATATGCTTTATAGGAAATTGATTCTCGATCAGTGTGTCCGTCCGTATTCTATAATTTTTTTTCTATCTATCAATAATTTTAGGAATGAACTGTTGCCTAACATAAACTATTATACCTAGTACATCGTTTTAGTACAAGAAAGTATTCATACAAGGAACGCTAGAAATAAAAGAACTTTCCCCATTACCATGTTTGTATTTAATATTTATAGTAATGCCGCGATTGTTAATTGTAAAGGCGGATTGGATTACAAAACACACTCATTATGGTGACGCCAAATTACTGTTGCGTATTATACTTCCTGTTTATTTTTCTACGTTTCATTTTTTTTTATACCACATTATTGTACAAACAAGAAAGTACAAAAGAAATAAAGAACAATATTATAAAAAGGCATCATTCATTAATTTAATTAGCTCACATAACGTTAATAAACTTTATATTTCCATTTTACACATAATCTTATTTATTGTAAGTTTTATTAAAAATTTCAAAGTTACAAATTAGAGAAAAATACAATTTTTTTGGTTAATTCACGACAGCTGCAATGGCAACTATCAGTTCACAGATTTTCTAATAAAAATCGGATTTTGTCGGGATTGCATGTGCTATAAAACAAAACAATAAGTGAAATAAATCAGGATTAAAAGCAATAAATTAAGATAACGGAGTCGGTCATAACTGACCCACATCGACATGGGGTAGTGGAGTGGGTCGACTGTTCACAAGTTTTTGTGGTGACAGCTTTCCATTATCGGTCACTAGCTTTTAATGACGCTCGGTAATTCGTCAATCTACAATAATTGAACCAACTTAAATTATCATTTTCTTGTGACATTATCGATTAAAGTTACCGTTGCATTCTTTGCAATTATGCATTTATAATGTAGTAAGAATTGTTTCAGAGTTCAATAAGTTAATAACTTATCTTACTTTGCAAGTTATCCTTGAAAAGGATATTAAAGTGTACATCGCATCGTACAGGTATGGATAAAAAATATCCTCAGTAAGTATGTAGGTAATAAACACGAAAAGTTGCATTTCAGCATAAATTGTATCAGTTATATAAGGAAGAAAATGGAACAACAACAATGCTATCATAATTGAAGAATATCGATCAGTAATTATCACAAATTGCAACGCATTATGTAATGTACTTTCTTCCTTAATTTCTTATCGCATATAACACCAGAAGTAACTATCTTTTCGGAAAAGATGTGTATCAGCCAGAGGTCACAGTTCAAACTAAATTGACACGGCGCATTGTTCCTGCGGTGTGATGTAATTTTGTTATCGTCGTAATTAGATCTTGAGTGTGAACGAGTAATTCGAATCATGTGAATAATTGTTATTGCAGTTATGTCATAGGCACGACTATGTTTTATAGTTTCTCAGTTATATCAATAATTATAGGGGTTGGGTTCTTCGTGAGCATGTTGATGTTGTCTATGGTCACGTTTGATTAATTTGGAGATAAATGCATGTCTCTTTATTTTATTTTATATGTTAGTATTGCACGCCTCATAAGCGAAGCGTTGAGGTGGGTACTACTGTCACTTCGCGCAAAACATCTGATTTTTCAAACTTAAAATGTCTTTATGTATCATACATTGCACTTGTAAGATAATACATACACACACATATTAAGAAAAAACACTATTTTTAACATTCATGATATTTTTGATGTCATTTTTGTTATTTAAACTAATTAAAAAACAGTTTAAAAAAGTTCTGTCTTGGACGTCCGTGTGTCTGTATGTGCGGAGGATTTTCTTGTTAACACGATAGCGACCGAAATACTTTACTAATCGAGTCTTTTTTTTCTTTTACGCTTGAGTATGCTCAGGAATAGAACCCTTTCATTTTTCAGGGTCTGATTCGATGTGGTTTAATTGTTATTAAATAAACAAAAATAATAATTAATAAATAATTATTAAAAAAAAATTATGAGGCGTGCACTTTTGGATTTTCCAAACTATTATACAATTCTCAACAAGTTCTCACATTGACAAATTGCACATGTAAATAATCGCATCTATTAGTTATTATGTAACTATTAATTTTTAATTGATAACTGAACGATGTGGTTTCTCAATTCTTTGTAAAGACTAGTTTGGTTATTCGGAAATATCGCTAGTTCTACCGTCTACCGAGGCTCTTGAAGCATCTTCACAAGAGCTCTACTTCTCTATCGTTTTGTAGAGCTCTCAGCATAATCTTACTGATAACTATAGGAATGGTTATAATACTCCGCTTGATGTCTTTACTATATTTTCTATACCGTGCATAATATATGCATTTGGCAAATTCAATATTATTTTGCTTTGAGAAATAGTAATTTAAAAGTATTAGTTAAATAGTAATTTAACTAATACTTACACTGTTTTTCCTTGACCACCAGGTTGTCTGGAAGAGATCGCTGTTTTAGCGATAAGACCGCCTGTTGTGCTCAACTGTGTCTATTTATTTTATATATTTACTTTTGTAATTTTTATTTATTGGTGCACAATAAAGTATTTTTGTTTGTTTGTTGTAATTTCGAAATTTTGTATTTTTAATTGATTATAAATTAACACAATATTTCAATTAAATAAAATGCTTTTTTACGTAATAAATGCATAAAACTGGCTAAAACATAGAATATTCGTGAGAGTGCAAAACGATGAGTGGCTGTAGAGTGAAGAGACATTCGGGTCAAAGCAATTAGTTTGTCGTCACATTCATCCGCTCTTTTCGCTGAATTAAGATTGAATGTGTATTATATCCAGCGGATGATTACAGATCATGTCTTTTGATACATTATAGCTAATGTGGGCTAAGCAAGATGATTTTGTTAAGATCATGGAAGACATAATTATAATTCTATTATAATTGCCATTTGCCTTGCCTCAATGATACCACTTTCTTTTTAATGTTCTTTTAAGTACAATGTAATCCGCAATTGACGATACATGCATCGAATGATGAAAAAAATCAATTCGAATCTCGTAATTGATTAAACTGAGTGACCGCAACTAATTTACCATGTACGAAACGTATACCAATTCTTGTTACAACACTGTTTATTCTATCCCATCCGTTTCCACATAACACTTGCTCCTTACATAATCCTAGCATAAACAAATTCCCCGATTTGTAAATTATCACCCGAATGTTGCCGGAAGAACGCATCGACCCCGTTTGATGACCGCGTTTTATTTCTTCTAACGATTGTCACTATCTATATTGAATGTATATTGTATACAAATATAATTATGTAATCGACAACAATTATGCGTTAGTTAATAAACTGGCGATTGATGAACGAACGCTTTTATTCTAAAAACAAAATGGTAGAAAAAGGCGCGAAAAGTAAGGAACTAAAATGTAGTGCGTATGGGACATGGACGCAATATGACAGTGATAGTGGTGTTAGAAGTGATACGAAAAAGAAAGAGAAGCATTTATGGCGTAGGTCGTTCACAGACGGGGAAAGGAAACAGACAAAGGAAAAAACATATCACGTGCAATGGGCTCAGGTGTTGGAAGAAATGTCATGGAAGTTGAATTCTGTGAGTTAATTTGTAGCATTGTTCACTTATGACTAAAACTTAATGTTCGTACCTCCTTTGTGTTTAAGAAGCTAACCTACATAGACATACATAATGCTCGAGTTATAAATCTTTCAACGTAGTAGCTATAAAGTGTTGTGGTTTTACGACGTTTCAATAAAAAGATTCCTCACATGCAAGTAGATCTATGTTTAGTTTAATTAACTTGCGACATTTGTAACAGAAACAGTAATAAAGTAGAGCAAATATGTTTACATACGTCTTTGCAACTTCTTTTTACAATTCTATAAAAAATATTCTACATTTTAAGTGTCAGTATTCCAAAATATACACTGACATTAGGTAGATTCTAGTTCGTACTGTTTACACACCACTACACTGCATGTATCAGACACTAGAATCTTTCCATCGCCCCAACTAGTGTCGGTACTTCACAATATGATAAAAGCCACTTGTAGTCTTATTTGTCGATTGTCAATATGCACTATAACAATCAATTCAATGTTTTACTGTTATGTAAAATAAATAAAATTTTACTTATATTATTTTAATTACGTAGCTCTACACAAAAGGTGTAATTAGCTTTAGCAAATTTATCTGTAAGAAAATGTTTGAAAGTTGCATAGAAGTTTATTTGCATAAAACACCGTAGAAACTTGTCAACATACGCTGATAATTGAAACGACCAACTTGAAATATAAACCGTTCTTCAGCAATAAAACGACCACTAACCGAAGTAGCACCGCATATTCTATTAATATTAACTCTGTTTACTATTCTACATAAATATAATATAATGAGATGACTATTAACTTTTTACTGAGACCACGCTTGAGGCTGAGTGCTGACGTATAAAAAATAAATTGATTTGTAGATGAAGTAGGTAGGTTATAAAATAATTGATAAATATTTCAGAACCTCAATCGTTATTCCAGTACAAAAAACAAAATGATGATAATAAAGTTCTAGAAATTTCTGCAATTCTTGTTCCTTTGAGATGGAACAAGAATTCTATTCCAAGCGCTCAAGAGCTCCACTCGTTCTTTACCGTTCTCATATCGATTTAAGCTTATAATTTCCTAGCCTATCGGTTTGTAGGATATGAGTTCCATATAACAAATTACAGTAACGGACTCCCTAACGGGAGGCTGTCCCGGTTTGGTACTCAGTTACGCAACTGTTCTTGTTTTTGCTTTACTGTAACACCGATCGGTTCATAGTTCGCGGTATTGATACACTCAATCAGCACAGTTACAATTGATGTAATGCTACCCATTATGGCAAAGCTATGTGAATTGTCATTCAGCGTGTAAACAATCTCGAGGGAAGTTCAATTCAATAACGGGGTAAGGATTATCCAACCGCAGACTAATTTGTATGTTACGGTTCGTCGTTTTGAAGCTACTGTTTGGTACTGAAATAAATGGTTGGTCCAAAATATTGTTACAATATTAAATCTTAACAAATTCATACCATTGACAAAATTTTTTCATCGTCCAATGTTCGAGGGTTCCTTAGAACAATTTGTTAAACTCTATTTATTGTAATAACATATTTGTAACAAGATATATAATTTTTGTGTTCCACTGACCGCAACCGTTTCACGGAGTACGTGGACTGAACAGTAAACTAACAGTAAGATAAAAAACAGTCATTATGACCGTTTCAGAGATAATTACGGCCCTGATATAAAACAAATCTTAAAAAGCTTATAATATGTAAATGCTGTTATTGTTCATTCTAAAATTGATTTTTATAACAAACATGTTATATTATAATTTAATATCCACGATTATTACTTCCCCTAATTTATGTTATAAACTATGAACATGAATCATTGTTATTAAATCACGGAAGTCACCACAAAAAACTATGGGTAATTTTTATACCACTTAGCCCATGTGCACCAATTTAAGTGGGAAGTGCGGTGATTTGTATAGTGAAGTTCCCGGACGCACACTTGGCCCTCGAATTTGACTTTCACAAGTTTTTATAACTTTAACACATCCGTGGTTAATTAAAAGTAAAAAGTATGGTAAAGCAAGTTTAATTCTTTATTATACATATCCGTCTCTCTATCTATATACTGTACTTTTTTCGGGTATTTACATATTGTGTTATCGATTGATCTATTCTAAATCAAAAGCTTGCTAGAGTTTAGACTAACGTTCCAGCGACTGAGTGACGGTTTGCTTTGGTGTCCTAGTTAACGTTTACTTGAGTATCGAAATCCTGAATCAAAACAATTCATGAATTGTTAAAGGGTACAGAAGCAAAAGTGCGTGTGTTGCGTGCCGATGCCTTCATTTATATTTATGAGACCGGCAAACAGGTTAACTACAAAATTAAGAAAAAGTTTCACTCATTTAAACTTCTTTTCACAAGTTTTTTAGTATATTATAATGGTAATAGACTACTCGATTATATTATTAAGCTTCGTATTGTCATATTTTTTTTTTTGAAAATATAATGATGTCGATTTACAATACTAAGAGGAGACTAGACTAGACTCTAATGGAGATTCTTTTGTAAAAAATATTGCCAAAAAAAATAACTATACTGCTCTACATATTAACTCACAAATTGACTCTGTTAGTATAGTTATACTTAGATTACTTTCTTCCTTTTGTTACTGTGTTAAGAATTATGATTAGCTACTGTAAATCATATAAGTTTGAATCGAGATCGATTTATTTGCCATCATACAAATCGTGAATTCAGACGTACGTAATTCAATTATTCTTCATACAGCTACAAATGAAATGTAACTGACACCTAACCGTGTTAAAGCTTCTTAACTTAAGCGCTAAGTAAACTGTAATGTCTCAGATTAACACTAAAGCCTTCATCAATTAAGAATTAACATATTATAGAAATATAGTCTCTATTACAAACTTATTACAGCCTTAAGTGGTATGATAAAATAATGAATCATAGTTGTAGTGTGCAATTGACTACGTAATAATATGGTCAATCAGTTCAAGTGCACTTTGGGGTCATGGAACTAATACTTTATCGGTAATGTAAATATCTGCAGAGATAAAATCGTGACATCTGTTTAAGACACCTGATACAGGACAATCGAGGTGCTTGTTCTATTCCGACCTCTGCTTTGAAGTAGGTACAGGCAGGATCTTCACTGAAAATATAAAATGTCTTCAGATAAATAAAGACATAGTTAGTTTATAACTACGTTCCTATTGTCTGGTACGTTAAATCGTTCAAATTATATAATTACACTAGCTTTCGCCCACGACTTTGTACGTGCATCCCCGTTTTTCCCCGTTCCCGCAAGAATTTCGGGAAATCCTTTCTTAGCGGATGCCTACGTCCTAACATCTACCTGCATGCCAAATTTCAGCCCGATACGTCCAGTGGTTTGGGCTGTGCGTTGATAGATCACTATATCAGTCACCTTTGAGTTTTATATATATATATAGATGTTGGTTATTTCTTTATCCGATCTGCAAAGGGAAAAGATTGTGTTTCAAGTAACTTTAAACAAGTACTTAGGTGGCTATAGCATCGTCAAACATACCTATTATAAGCGTTTGGTTATTATTATCTCAAAAAGTTGTTTGTTTTTTTATTGTTTGCCTGTAATAAACTTATATATTTTTAGAAGGCCTCTTTATTTTCATTTTTTCTATTATTGTTTATAAACAAAGTCAATGAAAGGTAATAAATTATACAAGTATGCCGATAATCTCAATACAAGCGATCACTAATGACTCGTAACCATGGCGTTCATGCGTAAATACCGTTTAGATATACCAATTAATATGTATCAAAAAAACTATAATGATGTATCATTTTCTCCACTGTCCACTAATAATCTACATTTTCCAGTTAATTTATCATCTCACTTATGTATGAGTAATTAATTGATAACTGATAACGTCCATACATCAACTCCACGCTTTATTTCTATTTATAAAATGTATCGTAAAATAATACTTGTTTAGTATCATTATTTATTGCTAACAATTAACATTGTATTGTTATCATGCCTTTCCGTCAATAAAACTTTAGTACAAAACTAACAAGTAGGTATAAATTAAAAAATATACACAATTTTGAAGAAAAATTTTCTTTAGCGGTTAAAGGTAAAATAGCCAAAAAGGACGATCTTAATTCTGCCTAGAACTATGTAATTTAAAGGAACGATGAAATCATAAACGATTTGATAAATTGCTGAAAGTAGAGAGCATAATTATTAATAATTATATATGTATTAAATTATGTACATCAAATACATAATTATTGAAGCTTATATCGTGCTAGAAATCTATGTAACAAAAACTTCAACACATTTTAACATTTGTCTTTTTTTAAGTAGTTCAGTATATAGGTACATAGTATTCAAATATTTCTCACCGGATGATAAAAGCACGTGCTCTATTGTAATAGTATCATAGTATGGTCCAAACAAAACCGACTACAGCTGTTCAAAGGATAAAAAATAACAATAAACTTTGGACAGCCGAGATCAATGCTTTTGAAAAGCTCCAGTGTCTAACATGTACATAATACATCTGCACTGTTATTTACATTATTTTTTTGTATACAACGAATTTATTGTAAATTTTAAGGATAGGTAGGTAACCATAAAGACCTAGGAATACCAATAAGCTTTTATATAACTTTTTTCATGTAATCAAAATTTCCAATTTAATAAATATATAAAAGCGTAATTACCAATTATTTTATACTCGTCTCGAAACCAAGTCTATAATGTCAATTTACCCCCAACCGCGTGAGGATGGAGTCGCCTCAAGGATAGCTCTACAATTGAAGCTCGGCAGGTGTGCACTAACACTAGTTAACGCACGCACACAAAGACGTTCGGTAATGCATCGTACATAGCACGTTCGCCCTTTGTAATGAATGCGGCTGGGAGGATGCTCTACTTTAGCCTTTTAAATGATGCATAGAAAGTAGGTGTAGCTTTTAAGAACTATAATTTTAACCGACTTCAAAAAAAAGGAGGTTATCAATTCGGCCGGTATGTTTTTTTTAGTTACTTCTTTTGTATTTCCATAAATCTTTTTTGTATAATTATATATATATATATATAATTCTTAGATATTATTAGTGTCCGACCGAACTTTCGGTTTCGGTTTCGGTTTCGGCCGAGTTTCGGCCAAAAATCAAGTTTCGGCCGCAGTTTCGGTTTCGGCCAAAATCGGCCGAAACTTTTGCCGAAACCGAAACTTATTTCGCAAGTTCAGTGAACTTAGTTCACACACGTTGTGACACACGTTCACGCTCGCCTAACTTCGTTTTCCTCGGCAACGCTTTGACGGACGCTGTCAAAGCGTTGGTTGACCCACGCTGGTGGAAACAATTTTTGATTATCTATGTTGAGATTGGAACTGGGTGTAATAGTAATTAATAATTATTATTTTTATATAAGAGGTACCTTAAAGAGACTGATTATTCTTCTAAGTACAAATACCAATCCAAAGTATTAAAGACTCTTTAATAAAGAGAAAGATCTCAAAATACCAAAACTTAGTATTAAAAGTAACAGTAACAATTACTGATTTGATTTAGATGACTGATTTAACTGAGAACTTAATTTGAAAAAATAATAAAAATTAAAATTATTAATATTTTAAAAATACTATTTTTTTATTTTATATTAAATAAATGATTACAACAAATTTAATATACTGTGTTTTCATTTCATGCCCTAATTAAGGCAAAATAATAGGTAAAATGCACCAAAGTTCAGTATTTTTAGAAATTTCATACTTGACCACGTGAGTTTCGGTTTCGGTTTCGGTTTCGGCCGAAACTGAAGCCACGGCCGAACATTCGGTTTCGGTTTCGGTTTCGGCCTGGAAACCAGTTTCGGTCGGACACTAGATATTATATATATATATTATATATAATATCTAAGAATTAATTCTTGCCACGCTTCTTCGTGAAATTAAAATGATTATTTTTCCGACCCAAATATCGACCAATAGAATTGCACCATTCGACGTCACGTGGTACAACCTACATGGTATTATACTGATAATTTTTTGAAAATTTTCTCTGGTCGTTGACGTCAAACTGACAGGTTCAATTCAATTGTGAAATTATTGACCGACATTTGGGACGGAAAAATAATCTCCCGAATACCACACGAGCTTCAAAATTATCTGGCATTTCCCTCAAGGTTCCTTGCAAACAAATAAAGTCGTCAAGTTTTTCAGGAAAAATCACTCGCGCTTCGCGCTCGTGATTTTTTAACCTTGACTAAAAACTTGACTCCTTCATTTGTTTGCAACGAACCTATCGGAAAATACCCGATAATTTTGAAGCTCTTCTGGTATTATAAGTGAATAATGTACTCTTTGTTCTGCTATTAAAGTACAATTTTCGTGTAATTATCGACTGTGTGACTTATTATTATCGGCAACAACGTAATATTTTAATACCTTGATGCACATAAAATACAATTACTGATATTCAGATAAACGTAGTTAGATAATGTTAAAATTAAAGTCTTACCAAACTTTTTATAAAAACGAAAGCGGAAAGACCAAAAAATTCAAAGTAGAGCAACATTCACGTTTATTTACAGCGGCCAAGTGTAGGCAACCACTTTTTTTACGATCCCAACGTATTCCTGCGCCCCTTCGCATCCCGGCTTCAGTTCCTTATTCTTACTCCAAACACACACCATGTGCTTCACTAACATCCTGTATACACTGATTTCACATCACACTCTGTATTGACGCCTTTTTGGAAGTTGTTGTGTTTCATACATTGTGCCGTGTTGAGTGTTGTATCTTGATGTGTTGTAAATAATGGATACAATAAACGTGGTTCTAAAAACTGGATACAAAATTGTAAAGGATTTTTCTGAACAGCACATTCATGTGAGTTTAGTTAATATAAAATTCATTCATATTAGGTAGTAGTATAAACATAAACTTAAATGTTTTTATTAAAGTATACAAATAACTAACAATGCTGTTATGCCATTGTGACTATGAAATGAAAACTATTTGCTACGGCCTATGAAAATGTTAAAAAGGCCATTCATTAAAAGTAGGCTACTTTATATTTCACTAAAATCATTCAACCTTTTATAAATCGTGCTTTGAAACATTAAAAGGTTTATTTATGAATGAGAAAATAACACTTCAATCATAGTTAAATGTATGAATTTCCTACGCAAATAAATGTACACAATGTAGAGCATAGCCTACATTCATAAATCTATTCATAAATATCGCATGTCTTTAACTTATAAAAGCTTAACGGAATAGTAACGGAAATTATAAGCAAACGTATAGAAAAACCGATCTGATATACACTTGACCGTATGCAATTGCATTTGGCGATTTGTTCCGACGGAATTTAGGTGAAATTTCTATAAACTTTCACATCAACACTACACATTTAATATACCTACACCTGCCTAAAGTATATTTAACATAGTGTCATAGACTAATCTATATTATCGATAACGAAGTATTATACGATCTTACGCTGCTACTATCGTATATATACTAAAGCGGTCGAAAAAGGGTTCTCTTTGAAGTCCTTTGTTTCCTTTATTTTCTCAATCCCTTATCCCAAAACTTTCCCTACACCTATTATAATATTTTGATTAACAAGATTCAATTTATTCAATACACTTTTTTATACGATTCTCACTTTGAAGGTCTATAATTTAAGGTTTCATTTAATTCATAATATAATACAACACGCATCAAATAAGCTGAAAATATCTGACTCAAACAACTGTTGTCTATTCTCAAAAGAAATATTTATTAACGATTTTGCGACAGTTAAAAACCATAAACAATTTTAAGCGAACGAGTAGTTTTGGAGATTTTTGTGTGGCACTAAACAAACTCTTCAGCTTTATAATATTAAGTTTCATGATCAATAACATAAAAATATACCAAGCTACACCGCCGACATGTGTTCAAATGATTTTTTACGTTAGGCGTTTCTAATATGAAATAACAGGCTAAACTAATTCATACACAATACTTCCTACATTAGAAGTTCTAATCAATTTTGATTTCGCTTTGTCTGATAACTATTTTTAATGTAGATTATATTCTTTTCTTTAGATGGAAACGTCAGGTGGGTCAGAGAGCTCTGGGGGCGAAGACGCAGAGGCTCGGCGGTCGAGGCGCGGCCACGTGTTGGCAGAACTCCTTCAGACGGAAAGAATTTACGTACAAGAACTAGGCTCTATACTGGCTGTAAGTACGACCTTCATACATTTTAAGTAGCTCCTCATTAGATATTTCGAAATGCTAATGCTCATGACACAGTCCATTGAACGTCCCGATATCTCTTGTGCGTTACGCGCTCTGAAAATTAAATATGCCATTGTATTAAAACTAGTGCACATCGTTTATATGTGTGCTCAATGGCTTGTCATGGACCATCTGACATCTCACCAGGCACATTTATCTGATGTACTGAATGCGACGCACGCAACCACCGGCCCGGGCGCACTCATCGGAACGCGGTGCATTTAACACATTCACCAACTGCACTCGGGTGCAAGCTCTCGGTCGCGTGATACAATCCGTTCTGTGTAATATGAAATATGGAAAATATGACCTTCATAAATCTTCCGCGAACCTCAGTGTCGGCACTTCCTACTCCTGGTACTATAGAAAAAATGACAGCTCCACCACGCGGAAGAAAAAGACGCGACTATCGAGGACCGCGTCGGACTCAACGCTTTTTAGTGATTATGCTAATCAGATTGCAATTTTCGACAAGACAAAAAACAGAAGAAATAAAAAGGCGTCTAATGAAGTCGGAAAAACAAATAGAATCAAATGTCCACGTAAGAATTTGAAACCTGTCCGTATGGAACCGTTCACTGGAAATTTCTATTACGGAAATTTACTGCCGGGATATAAAGACACGCCTAACACAGAAGAGGATAAAATAAGTTATTTACCGGATTCAGACATTGTAACTCTTTCAGAAGATAATACTGCAGAGTCTTTAACTACTGCTGCTACTGTTGTTGACCTTCCGGAAATCGTGAAGAATCCCATATACGGATGCAAAGAGACAGATGTTCGCATATCGACGCCCGAATATTTAACGGATACGACAGATTCTAAGGATTCTCAACTTCAAACCAATAGTTGCACTGAATTACAACACACAATTGGTAGCAGTAAAGATTCTGACGACGTATTGACAAATATTATGAAGGATTACAAAAGAATAATGAAAGAATGGAATAACACTATTATTGACCATTATTCCACAGTTTCTCATTCCAAAAGTTCTACGCTATGTACAAAAAGTAATACAGATAGCTACGTTCGCAGTTTAAACTCGACATTATCCTGTCGACGAAAGAGACGAGGACAAACTTTAAATAGCAGTTTTAAGTACTCGTACAATCTTACTCAATGTAAAAAATATCAGAACAACTTTAATAAGAAGTCTCGAAGTTTAAGCCATAACCAGAAATTCAGTAATTGGACATCCAACTTCAAAAATATATTTCAAAAGACCGATGGAAATCCAGTTTCAGAGCAAGATTGTTTAGAAACAATTTATGAAGACTATGAAAGGCGTTTACAGCAGTGGTGTGATACTATCAGTGAATACACCTCCTCTCTTGGCTCGGTACTGTTAAATACCTACTGTAGAATAGTTTTTCTTTATTTGGTAGTTGCGTTATAATAGTAACCTTAAATTTGATTTCCAGGGCTATAAAGAAGAAATGGAAAAAACAGAAAACCAACACATACTACCGGCAGGTCTAGTTGGACAGGCGGATGTACTATTTGGAAATCTACACGAACTATTCACATTCCACCAAGAAGTATTTTTAAAGGATTTGGAAAAATCGATCTCAGCGACAGAACTTGTTGCACTCTGCTTTGTTGAAAAGGTAAGTCATTTATATTTATATAACTAGCGGTCCGCCCCGGCTTCGCTCGTGGTACATATTTACGTTTTCTCTACATAAAAACCATCCTCGTACTTCAAGGAATATAATAAAAAAAGAATTATCTAAATCGGTTCAGCCGGTCTCGAGTTATGCGCTTACCAACACATTTTGCGATTCATTTTTATATATAAGAAGATTGTATTTTATTTTTATTATTTTATTATTAGCTTAGAAGAACTATGTGTCTTTGATACATAGTTCTCTTATGTGTCTTTGAATAAAACGAATTTGGAAACTTTTCTTACCAGTTTCTACGCAAATTGGAATCTACGCATATTGTTCGATTATTCATTGATTTATAGTATGTAACTATAATCTACAACTGTCTTCTTTATATATGGGTTCCAAAAGCTTGTTCTCATAATATTAATTTTCGTTTCAGAAAGAAACATTCTACCACCTATACAGTTACTATTGCCAAAACATACCCCGTTCAGAGCGGCTGCGAGAGACATTAGTCGACACGCATCTGTTCCTACAAGCGTGCCAGCAGCGACTCGGACACAAGCTGCCCTTGGCGGCCTATCTGCTCAAACCGGTGCAGAGGATTACTAAATACCAGCTGTTGATAAAGGTTAGAATTTTACATACATATATGTATGAAAAAATAAGTAATAAAATACTTCTTATTGTAATGTGATCTATATGTTTCAACTTTCAAGTGTACAGGAAGTTTGGAAATTTGTATTTGAGCTTTGCTGTAGTGTGAATTTATTTACGGAGTGACTTTATTTAAGTGACAAATATGTCAGTTTTAAGAAATAAGTCATATTTTAATCCATCAGTATTTTGAGCCTAATCGCATTGTTTATATCCTTTACTTCTATTCTAAAATGTTCCCTATGATTTGTCAACATTAATGTCCAACAGTATTTTTTAGCACAGCACTCACATAAAAGCTAGAATACTAACTATTATCATTTGATTAATACCTTCAGTTAAACAGTTTAATGTTATCTTTTTATTTTAATATTAATATATTTCATTCATTCACAAAAGCCTGTAATCATCGAGATGTATGTACTACTAGAGGGGTTATTCCAAACAAAAACATTGCGCGCGGCCGATGTGGTGGGGTACGTGTGGAACGAGCGAGGCGTGGCTTCAAGTTCAAAGATTAAGCAATGCGTGCAGATGCGACACATTGTGCAATCTGTTTACTCGGTACTATCTGGTGGTACTGATACTAGGGAATTAATAAAACGAGGATTTTATATTAAACTATGTATTTTAATTTCCTTTAAATAATATCAATTTAGTAAGCTTTTGTCGTTTTGTGTAGTAATCAATAGTTTTATCAGTTTTTGCTTCATGATGTAATTGTAATCGAATTTTGGAGTATTGGTTTATAATAGCCCTAATTAAATGGATACGATGATTCAATGTTGATGGCGTTTACGTATAAGAAACTCACATTTTGAAAAATCTCACGTGAGATTCGAGGATGGGGGAGGGGTTGAATAAATTCTCACGACATCTCACCAGGGGGGGAGGGAGGTGCAGAAAATTTAAAAAAACACCTCACGTAATTTATGGACGCCCCCTTACTCGATCACAATTTTTGTAACTTTACTATAAACGGAACTACATTTAAAAATATACTTTATTTATTGAGTTATAAGGTTGCTTCCATTCTGTTTATTTACATCCTCAAAAACATCAATCGCCGCAGAGGTGGCTTGCGACAAAGGCGGCTTGTGTCAAAGGCCTCGGCGATATCATTTAAGAACATAATATTATGTACTTTAGGCAAACTTGTAATAAGATCTATTTTACTTTCTTATTAGTCCATTTGACAAGGATATTGGGTAAGATACCTATTGGAATAATTTTATTATTATGTATGTACTTATTAAATCCGCGAATAAAAAAAATTTTTAGTCGTGAATATAGAAATTGGGTCGCATTTTTTTAATCCGCGAATAGTGAAAACACGAATAAAGGAAGCGCGATTAAGGAACTTTTACTGTATTAGTTTCTGTGAATGTTGTGTTTATTTGTAATTGTTGTGCATAATAATTTATAAATCCTATTGGAACAACTGTTGATTAACCTTTTTTTAATAAATAAAAATAGGTAAATAAATAAATATGTATTACTTAATATAACCTACCGTTTTACTTTGCGTAGTCGGGTAAAAGTATAAATATTTAGGTACTACACCACGGTAATCTTTCCTAGTAGATATTGTATATATACATAGTTAAAAAAATCCAGTTACATTTTTTTAACAGACTCATCGATAGTGTCACGTCTGTGCTGTTAGTCTATGAAAAATGGCGCGAAACGCAGAACGCGTGGTGATTTTTCGCAAAATGATAACAATATTAGTAAAATGCATGACTTACTCATAATAAGGAAACTTACTGGTGAAAAGTCACTCCTCGGGCTTTGTTTGTATTATGGGAACTGTTAAAACAATATCTAAGCAAACACGAAGGCATTTTGAACAGAGCAATAACACGTGTTGACGCGGCAAGCGGGGGGCACAGTCCGACACAGACTAAAGAGACTTGTGATTCTTACCTCTAGCTCGTGTTAAAGAGAGTGTAGTAGCGATCACCTCTCTAGTACGTAGTACATTCTATCTCGATGCCTGTAATACTATATTTTTCCATAATTTCACCTAAATAAGCTATAATACTAAATCTTCCAGGACCTGCTCCGCTACAGCGAGTGCGGGTCGATGAGCGCGAGCCTGCAGCAGGCGCTCGACTGCATGCTCGTCGTGCTCAAGTGCGTCAACGACTCCATGCACCAGATCGCCATTACTGGGGTGCCTGTGAGTTCTGTTCCTATTTATTAGAATAATTTTTTTTTTGACGTGACAACGTCTTATAATTCGATAGAGCCGGCTGCACGAAAAAACATGACTCATGCGGCGTTACCTCGATCTGAGGCGTTCCATGTAAGGCTTGAAGTGCAAGCGAGAGCGCGGAACGAGCGACAAAGAAACACAATCGGACGTTGTCACGTTCAACTATCGTCAGTAAACAGACTTTACAGACAACCAATTTTTTTTTTGTTTTTTTTTTAAAGATGGACGAGGAGATTCTTACCTCTTCGAGTGTTTTATTTTTAGGTTTCTTACCTCAGAACTTGCCACTGGGTGAATTGATTTTGATGGTTCTTTTTTATTGGAAAACTAGTGCCTTCCGGTTGGTCTAATAAAAAAATTGTCCAATTCTGACATTTGAAAGCGGTTCAATCTTGGTTAAAAAAACAATTATACATAACTAATTACTGATTGAGATAAGGCATGCAAATATGTAGTTTGAATGTGTATTGTGTGTGGTTATGTTTGTCTATTAATAATCATAACACTTCAATATTTAAGTACATAATTATATTCTGTACTTAAAAAAATATGTCGTAACGTTCAATTATATTTGTTTGACAAGTAGTCTTGCAGTGTTGACATTTAAATATAAATTTATTCAAGTGGCCTGGCGTTTTTATAAATTATCAAGGTCCTTTGCAATGCAAATTTTGCATGGTTCTTTTGTTTTTGTTAGTAGGAATATTAAATAAGTAGGCGTAATTAGGATTTTAAACATCTCCATAGTAGCCGTATGCAATATATCTATTTAAAAAATATTATTATGGGCTATAAATTCATTTCATATCCCTAGCCCACTAGATGAAGAACCTGCATTATATTTGAAAGACGGGTAAAAAAATTTATTATATAAATATATAATATTTTGACGTGACAACGTCTTATAATTCGATAGATCGATAGAGAACGGCTGCACGCACGAAAAAACATGACTCATGCGGCGTTACCTCGCTCTGAGGCGTTCCAGGTAAGGCTTGAAGTGCAAGCGAGAGCGCGGAACGAGCAACAAAGAAAGACAATCGGCCTTAAGATGTTGTCACGTTCAACTATCGTCAGTAAACCGACTTTACAGACAACCAATTTTTCCTTTTCAGGTGGATTTAAACCAGCAGGGCGAGTTATTACTCCAAGGCTCGTTCCTCGTGGTGTCGGAGAACAAGCGCGACCTGCGGCTGCGCCTGCGCCCGCGCCGCAGACACATCTTCCTCTATGAGAAGGCGATGCTGTTCTGCAAGCCGGCCGCTAAGAACAGCCATAATAAAACCTACCATTTTAAACATGACTTGCAGGTTAGTTGTTAATTTGATGTTTTAGTTTTGTTTTGGCCACCATTCTTGGTGGTACTTATTTATGTTCTGTATTACTGACTGTAATTTGTTTTCTTAAATTCTTCCACATTTGAAAATGTTCAATTAAATTTCAATTTATCAGTGTTACATGTGTCATTTGCCTCTTCTAATGTCTTAAAGTGTTAGAGCGGCCGTACACGGGCGGCTCGAGTGGTCGATCGTTCACTGCTCGAGCTGTCGCTACAAAACGCGCAGTTGACGGCTTGAAGCGGTCGCGACCGCTCGAGCAGTCCGTGTACGGCAGTGAATGAATGTCCATAGTTCATCGCTCGGTCACAGCTTCAAGCCGTCGGTCTCAACTGCTTGAAGCGGTCCGTGTACGTCCACCCTTATAGTGTTGCAATATTGCTTACTTTGATTGCTATTTCAATGACTAACGTGCATGTCCCCCTCAGATGTCGCAAATAGGTCTAACAGAATCCGTAAAGGGTGATCCACGCAAGTTCGAAGTGTGGCGGCAAGGTCGCGCCGAGGTGCACACGATCACGGCGCCGTCCGCGGACGCCAAGCGCGCGTGGGTGGAGCGCATCAAGCGCGTGCTGCTCGACCAGCTGCACGAGCTCAAGGGCGAGCGCGGCCGCCAGTACGCGGCGCATCACAGGTACATGCAGTTTTATATAAAATAAAATTAAAATTATTTTTTATTAGGTAAGCTGCTCGTTCCGCCCGGGCTGATCCAGGAGGATAAAACGAAATAAAATATACTTTGTTCTTACCTTTTAATAATGTTTTTTTCTAAAAGTGAAAAGATTATTAATATCGGTCCAATATTGTGCCGTCTATTCAATATAAACAATAGACTAGGAAGTCGTCGACCTACCTCCACTAACTAGCCTAAAAAAAACAAATTGGCAGTATGCGTCCGCGCATGTTGATGACCTGTATTTACAAGCACTTACTAAATAAACGTTTAGCGCGCTATAAAAAATTATATATGTATAAAAGTTTCTTTTCTAAACGCATTTTAGCGGCCTATATACACAATCGCTTAATAAAAAAACTATACACCATATTAAACACCATTCAATCACGTTTACAGAACACTCATCCAAACGAGTTCCTGGGACATCGGTCCGCCAAAGGACCGTCCTCACCCCGCCGTACACCCGCGCACCGCCTCGTGCGACGCGCACGACGAGCCGTGCTGGTCCACCGACCCGTCCGATGACGACGACGAGGAGCCCATACACGCGCCGGTGAGCACATGCCTTTATTTAAAAAGATAGTGCCACAGACCGCGCCGGTGAGCACACGCCTTTATTTAAAAAGATAGTGCTACTGGTAGGGAATTTTGAAATTGGAACGTAGATTGTGACGTTTATAACAGCCTGGTCAGAGATAAATGTTAATGAAGAAAGTTGCTTTTGAAATTGGAACGTAGCTTATGCCGTTTTTGACGAGCTGGCCACTGATTAATGTTGGAAATTTATTTTGGAACATAGATTAAACTCCATCATGTCAAGCGTTTTACGCGCCACAGACTATAGAAGTTTTGAATTTTGAACTTAGCTTATGCCGTTTTTGGTAGATTGGTCACAGATAACTGTTAATGATGGAAATTTATTTTGGAAGCTAAATTATTTATTAATGTGTACATAATTAACTATTGTTGAATTTATTGAATAGATGTACGTTAAAGATAAATTTTGTTAAATAAATTAAATACATTTAAAATATATTTACTAACCAGAGGACTATTAGACGCTTAACACTTGGGATAGCTAAGTGGTGCAAAGAATTAATGGTAACTAATTTTGGGTTTACAGTGTGAGTGAAGTGAACCACTCTATATGTAAGTGTAAAGTGTACTTATACAGGAATGTGGGCTAATAGTCACCGGGTAGCGCATGAATAGGCTGCCATCCCAAACCGCACTACGCTTCCCGGAATAACTTATTATAATAACGATTAATGAAAAGAGAATTGGTAGTATCTCAAATAGTTAGATGTGTGTTGAAATACTACAAAATCTCGTAACGTAACCTTAATAGATAAAATTGTTCACGTCCGCCGCCGCATTTTTGTTAGCATCCCACCAAATCATCGCTTATAGTTTCAATAGCAACACGAGATAAGTTAAAGTTTAATTTTATTTGTGCACCCGACACATAACAGAGTAATGAAATTGTCAATGAATTCGCATTTGGATGGTGGACGCCATGTTGCGGTTCGTTTCGCGCACAAGATGGCCGCCATGTTGCGGTTCGTTCCGCGCACAAGATGGCCGCCATGTGTATGTTGTGTTGTTCAACAGGTCCCGGAGGCCGTGGGTCTCAACGGCACTATCCACCGAATGGTGCAGTTCTTTTCTGTATCGGGCTCGGCACAAGCCAACTCCACGTTTTACGTGTCACAGTACTGATAGAGTGCCTTCGCGGGCTTTGTATATAAAAGACTGATTTAGATATCCAAAGTATGTTTAACCAAAGAAATCGAAGTAACGTTGGATATGTCGGTCGTATTCGCTGAACATTTATATCGTGTAAGTCATGTTTTTGTTTTGTTTGACACTCATTGTCGTGTGCTTTGATGATACTTTCGTGCGCTTCGCTTATCGATGTTGTATGTTTATTTATTGGAAAGCTATATTGACTGTTAGATATTCATCTTTTAGAAACTGTCTTCTTTACATTCCTGAATATTATTCATATATTTTTAATACATGCAGTGCTATATTATTGACTCGGGATACTTATACAAAATTGAAAACGTTTGACATCACTAAATTATCCTGCCATAGCACATCGCGATTTCAAAAGCACATTTTTTGCTACCTTCATCTTCTACAACAACGAGCCTCTTACTAACATAATAATTACCTACAAAGTATACTATTTACACCAACAGACAGCTTCACTATTTAACTAAAACGTATTATTATTTATTACATAACATTATTATGACTAGTTGCTATTTTTACATTTAATTACGTCAGAGTACAATGAATGAAACAGATAAGATATGACGCTTTCAATATTCAATACAAAAATAATTACAACATAATATATAATTTATGTCTATGTATAAAATATATTAATATAATAATGTATTTAAAATATTATGTTATTATTATATTTTAACTTCAAATTATTACATAATCTAATTCAACCATGCGTATGCGTGCATGGCTTAGCCAAAGAGCAGCTGAATACTTATATAATTATATTATATTAATTTATGAATTACGTGCTAACGATTTCAAACGTCAATATTTTAACTGTTTAATGCACATAGATAATAAAAAAAATATTTACAAAAAATATAAAATGTTACTACAGTTAAAATATTGTATGAAAGTTTTGAATACTAATAATACGGTGTTGCAAGTTGCATGATAAGATCGAGATGTTTGAAACACGCGAAGTGATAATGGTGTATAAACACGCATGTCATCTATGTGCTGAGATTAACATTAATTATTAAGGTGTTTATGGATTGAATGCGTGCATGATTGTGTCGTGTAGATAACGGTGTACTAACATAAACAAAACAATATTTTAAAACCCAATTAAATTAGTTGATTACAACAGTTTTATTTTCCGCTATAATTAGGTCAGGTTAGGAGCTACTTTGATTACATATCAAGGTGTTATTAATAATGGATAAATAAATCATAGCTATATTCATTTTCCATTAGCGGTTATATCATAATGCTAGAATCATTACGTTAGGAAATAAGAGACTTCTTCTCTACATTAACATCGGTGTAATACATTGTTGTAGACGCCATTTTTAGACTACAAGTGTTGTTGTTAGAATTTTTTTTAGGTGTTTTCTGAAAAGAACAGTATGTCATTAGAATATACTGTTAATGTTGCCGTTTTTTCAAATGGCTCACATTGTTTCCCTCCAAAATTATACGATTTTGTTATGATACAAATGTGTTTTAGTTTAAAATTTATAACTTTACATATTATATGGAATAGAAGGACCTTACAATTATTAATATCTACTTTAATTTTTAATATTCTATTACACGACACACTGTTGATTTTTCCAGTGATAAAATCTTAATATGCAGTATATTCTACACAAAAGTTAGACGTAAACGAACTTTTAGTTAAGATAAGTTTTGTACTAAAGTTTGTTTACGTCAATAGACGTAGTTTAGATAGTACCAACTGTTTCAAATAAAAGACTTTACAACTCAGAAAAATAATTTGAACCCATCGATACCTAATTCTAAATTCATAAATAGGATATCATGATTATGTAATTTCGTCTATGGGCGACGCAACTGCTTACCGCCAGGCAGTGCGTCTGCTCGTTTGCCTCTCGATGTCATAAAAAAAAAAACAATCATCTCGGAAGTGTCGGAGACGTTAATTAGAACGGATAGCAAACGAAATGATGCGCGAGTTCTGTGAGGTGGCAGCACCGTCACAACAGTGAAGTTGACTCACGGGTGACTAACGGTGCTGCCATTTCACGGAACTCTCATCTTTTCGTGGGATGTCCGTTCTAATGACCCTCTCCGATGGATGGAGTTATTGGCTCTGGGGTAAATAGGCGTCATCCGTAACCTAGCGGGCCATTAATTCGCGAAATTGAAATTCAATGGCGCTAAAGTCTTTGTCAGGTCGATAGACTGACTACCTTATAGGTCATCTCTTGTATCTGGTTACAAATACGTATTTTCTTGTAAAGTCTTCCATTTGAAAGTTGCGTACGATGTATTGCGGATAGGCAGTAACAGTGCGGTTGTGTGGGCAGGCGGTGGGCAGCTCGCTGGTGGCGCTGTCGGAGTACGCGGCGGTGGGCGCCAGCGAGGTGTCGCTGCGCGAGGGGCAGCACGCCGAGCTGCTCAAGGTGGGCTGCGCGGGCTGGTGGTACGTGCGCCTCGCAGGTACGTAGCGGGTGGTACAGTACCAAACTCAGTGCCGGTGTAAGGGCTACTGACACCCCGGGCGAAAATATTGTGGCGCCCACTTGAGGTGTTCTGAAGGTTGGCACTAGGAGAGGCAAGAGACTCCAACTTCAGACCTTGGCACCCCCCAGAATTTGTCGCCCTGGGCCATCGCCCCCTCTCGCCCCTCCTAACGCCGGCACTGACCAAACTTACTGGCGGCTCGGAACATCGTACGATCCGATGCGCAGAAAACAATTTTAGGTATAAGCGGGACGTTAAGGGACCTGTGCGCACTTGCACTCGCACCTGCACCTAACTTCCGAACCGCCATTAAGTTTGAATCGAACTGTAGTCGAGATTTTAAAAAATACCAAAAAAGGTGTGCTGAGCACACGTGTCAGAAGTGAAACTTCTCTGGTATTCAATGGTAACAAAATAGTCGCCTTACTCCATGACGTGACGGTATTACCATGACGCGATCTTGTAATTTAATCTCAGAAGTTTCACCTCAAAAACAAAAAAAAAAGTATTTTTTTTTAAAGCATATTTCTTTCTATAATAGCTCGTCACAATATAAAGTAATTCAACATTGTCCCATTGCAGGCGGCGGCGAGGGCTGGGCGCCGGCCGCGTACTTGGACACGCGCAAGACGTCGCGCTCCTCCAGCCGCTCGCACGAACACTAGCCACAAGCGTACACTACAGTATTGGCATTCACTTCCATAGGGGCTAGTGTGAGTTTGATCGAGTACGAAACGTTACGTCACAGCGAAATTTGTATGGGGAATCAAAGCTTCCCCATACGTCCGCTAGGGGCGCTGTTCGATTTCCCATACTAATTCGGCTGTGACGCAGACGCGATAGTAACGTTTCGTACTCGATCAAACTCACACTAGGGGTACAGTATTCCAATACGGGAATACCAGATCTACCCATGTCGAAATTACTCGTTTCTTGAAACATTTGTTGTGTTCAAAATTGTTCAAAATTTATTCGATTTTGTTATTGAACGCTTTTGGTGTTATGTTTTGGCATGAAATGCATTCTTTCGAAACGGTGCCTGATCTTTTTCAAGTTTTACGTGTAAATAAATTGGTGTTATTTAGTTTCTTTATAATTTTACATTATCATGGAGTTATTTTTATACCTAAAGTGAGCCTTACATTATAACAATTTTAATAGTAAATTTTTTATTGTACACTTTAGTAGTTTGTACCATAAATCGATGGATTTTTACGGAATTATCAGTTTTAAACAAAGCTTTTGCTAAATGGATATTTAAAGTATATAACAGCTAAAAATATTTACCCCTTATTCAAAATGTTAATACAGTCTTAATTGAGTTTAATAAGGGACTAAATATAATAAATCCAATAAATATAGAAGCTTTGTTCCCAAACTGATAATTCCGCGTCCCCTTGTGTGTCGCGTACCAATCGGCAAGCGCCTCCCAATTGTTACTGTTAATATACAATAACATTGTTATTATATGTATGTAAATGTTGTTCTTAAAGCTTTATTGTAATTAGTGTTAAACGTGTGCACGAGTATCCAAAGCTATGTAGTGGCGTAGGAGTTGAGGCCGTTCGTTTCGTACTTTTGTAAATATTGTTTAGAATGTAGTAATTTATTTGAAAGCTAGACGAGTTTTATGTCTCAAATGTCCATGACAGAATCTGTAGATAGATTAATTCTTACATAGATGTACATTTCACGATGCGACAATACACCTCCGTGAGTTTCTTCCTACAGATTATTAAGCATAATAGTAACTTTAAAATAATATTAATAGGTATACACTTAAGAGACAATAATTTTCTAAATTGTGCGTCGTGAAATGTAAAGTTTATATAGGATCCTAATATTCGTAGCTATCAGTGGAAAGTGTAAAATTTCATATCCATGTGTAATCATATCATTGTCGCTTTGCGTTGAATATATTTAAAATATATTTTGGAGTATTTGTGAGTGAAACGCTGGTGCATGTTTGCTTTTTGGTGTTCAGAATACGTACTAGTCGGTATACATTAGTGTCGGTGTTAAAATGTTAATTGTCATGTAAAATCAGTAGACGTTATTTTATTTTGTATCTCCTGAAATCATTGTGAAAATGCATTTTCTTTTGAATTATACATTGTAATTGAAAAACAAATGAACTTAATTACATGGATTTTTGCCCATTTCTTTAGTTGTTTCATTTTGCTTTTATCATTCCATATTTATTTTTTTCATATTTTTATCTAGTTATCTCTCTACATCTGCATCGTCAGAATAGAAATTAATCTTACCTACCTATATACCTCACAAAACACACAAGTAACTTAAGATTTCGTGTTGTTATACATTGATGAAATATATATATACTTAAAAGATTAGTTATTTAAAACTTAAAAGGACAAAAATATTGTTTGGCTGTGAAAGGCTCAGGGATAAGTTAAAAAGAAATAAAGGTATAATTTAGTATACTTAATAATGTAAAGTGTAAGGTAAAGAATGGTATGATACTTACTGCGAGTTACCTACCATAATATCTCCCTTTTTTAAAATGTTATATAATACCTCCCTCATTTACTATGCTACTTATTCTCATATACCTAGTTACTTATAAAAAAATAAAACTGCTTGCAATATACTTAATAAATATGTATTTTTTTTTAATAATAAATATTTCAGGACAATTTTCTTATTATTCATTGACTAACTTCAAATACCTGAAGGTAGATTTTGTTTTATGGAAATAATTGTAAAATAGCGATGAATCTAACCCAGAGACAATAAACACATTTATTTCATTGTACATACCTTGTACTATCTAACAAGTATTCACATTTTGCAAGTAGGTATAATAATAGTAGAGAATATTATATTAAGTAGTATAATAATATATTACAGAATATGTAATAATTATAATTACCTACAGAAAGTTTTGTCTTTAGGACCACCTTGCAGTTATTGCAATATATTATTAATACTATGATTCACAGAACAGTATGATTAATACCTACTGTTTACGACTTTAGAAAAATATTTCTAAATACGGTGTGATTTTAATTCTTCTGATAAATATAACTATAGATATTCTCTAAAAATTACATTATGGGATACCCGTTATAACCCTTCAAAATAGAGGCATGAGGAAGCGCTGCGATGGCGGTCAGAAACGTATCACAGGAGTAGGACATATTATAATAACTGAAATAATTACAGGAGCCGTATTATGACAGCTTATTCCCAGTCAGTTTAATTAAACATGGCTGGTTATTCCAATTATTATTATAATATGAATTTGCCAGTCAGTTCTATTCACGGCGTAATCTGTCTGGAAATAAGAGGTTAAAATACCGCCCCAGGCTAGTTTTTTACTTCCTCAATAAAAACTTCAAGTTCAAGGGCACATACAACGAGCGGGTTGATCTACTTTAATATTGGGAAATGAGATTTAATATTGATTTAAAGCGTCTCTTTCTTACGCTGAAATGAAGTGCATATTGTGCCATTCGGTACTAGGCGCTGCGCTTCCTAGAAAATGTATGAGAACTAATTGTTTTGACTTTTGTGACTAGCACATTACAGTGCTTCCTACGCTTTTATTATTTGAAGGCGTCCTGATAATTTATATCTGAATCTATGCTCTCAAAAACTTTATCGAGCTTAGATGTTGTATTATTTAAAAATATTTAACTTATTTGAATACCTAGGTATCTATTTACTATTACATAAATTGTATGAATAAAATAAATGTTTTAAAATCAAGATCCTGTGTTTTATGAACAAGCAATTTTTACTATTCATCGACAAATTGAAAAAACCTTTTTCAAAACAATTTGGTATATCAATAATTGATTATAATTGATATGTGTTTTATCAAACTTACCTAATTACCAATTTCCTAATTATAGAGAAAGTAGAATACAACTTTGTATGATATGAGCATTTAATTTTATTTCCAGTTTTATTTCTTTTAAGTAATTAATTATTTTACTACACACTGAACCACCACCATGTAAAGATAGGTATTCAATATGTCTCTGTAATTTATAACTGGGAAAAAATGAAACAAACATGTATGATTCCATTCCACTGTATTTGTACAAGAAAAAAATTGTCTCTAAAATAGATTTAACTATTATCCAGAAAACAGTAAATATTAAACAGTCACCAACCAATCACATTTATAAAAAGTAATATTTGTACAAAAACATTTCAGCTTAGAGATAAAATAAATGCTTATAAAGCAGATCTAGCTCTGTTGAAGATACGGGTTTTGAAAATATTATCAATTCTATTGAAGACATCATCCGCTGACTTTGCTGCGTCAACTCTGTAGTGAAGGCCTTGTCTCATGTAGTAGTCTATCAGAGGCACCGTTTGTTTATGATATGTAGCTAACCGATTTTTAAGAGCATCAACATTATCGTCAGAGCGCCTTATTAGCGGCTCCCCGGTGACATCATCAGTCATTGGTTTCCGGGGAGGGTGGAACTCTTCATGGTAACTCCGCCCACTTGGAGTGTGGATCAATCTCCCGGTTATTCTCCTTACTAGTAAACTATCTTCAATACCAAACTCAATGACAGCATCCAAAGCTGTTTTACGCTTGGCTAATAAATCATCAAGCTGAAAGAATTTTACTTTTGTTTAATGTACAGTCTCAACACTAAAAAAACACTAAATCATACCTAAATGTTTAAATAATTATTTTATTAACATTTATTTATTGAAAATCATTTGTATCTAGTTCGCATTCAGAAATATCTGACAATATTAATTATCCTAAGACATAAAAAGTCTGCAAGTACTAACTTCTGAACTAATGTAGATTTGAATTTGTAAATCCATTATATTTTACAATCTTGTTTATTGTAGTGTACTTCGACTCATACAAATAAGTCACAAATTGTATTACATTACTTGATCTATTCTTAGAAAAAGTTGATTGTTATCTAAATCTCACTAAAATGAAAAAACAGACTATTAAGTCTGGCCATAACAATTCAAATTTTCTGATCCATATCAAGTCTGAAAACAAATTAAGATAATAATATACATTTCCATGAACATACTTTTTGTGCCTGTGGCACACTTCTTGGGAATCCATCTAACAAGAACCCATTCTTACATTCAGGCTGGTCTAGATTCTTGTCAATCATGTCTACCACCATGTCATCAGAGACCAACTTTCCTTCATCCATAACTTTCTTCAAGCGGCGTCCTAGCTCCGAGCCGGAGCTCACCTCCGCTCGGAGCATGTCTCCAGTAGATAAATGGCATACACAATATTTTTCTTTGAGACGTGGCGCCTAAAATAACAAGAATATCAATCACATAACATAACACCTTTATCATTAATCTTATATAACACTGTAAATATTGTGGACTTTAGTAAAAACAAACGAAATGATAAGAGGTGTGAAGTTCAAGCGCGCATTTCTACGAGAGATATTGAGAATTATATGAACTCACTTGAGTGCCCTTGCCCGAACCTGGTGGTCCCAATAGCACCGCTCTAATGCCGATAGGGTCATTATCCGGCCTAGGCTTAACTTCAGCAGCGGTTGGTGCCATTATTCTGAAATAATAAATGGTTTTCAGGTAAAAACAGGACAAGAAAACATGCGAAATAAGTAAACGATTTGTGCTTGCTGGTAACAAGCAAGTTATTATCTTAATCAAAATGTATATTACCCAAATCAAAGTTGATTACAGAATCTCGTTGTTAAAATGACTAAATTGGTAGATCATGTGCTCAAAGCCGAAGCCCTAACTCGATGCAGCGAATAGCGAAAACTGACAGTGACATATTATATTATATAGTGGTTCATTCTCACTCTACGTGCATTGACAACGACAAAGCGACGAGGCGACGAGCAACGTCGACTTTTATTTGTCAGTGTCAATAATTTATAAAGACTGCGTTCAAAGAAGGATCTAAAGAAAGATTGTATGTGAAACATTCCCCGTTTTCCAATTACAGCACTAGAGCGCATTATGCGGCATAATGCTTAACGTTGAATGTTCCAACTACAGCAACGCTTCGCACAATCGAGCACTAGGGCGTATTCAGAAAGAAAGCTTGAAACTTATAAGCGCTTATAAGCACTTATCGGCGCTTGTCAGCGCTGGTAACCCGCGCAGGAAAATATATGAACATGACAAGCGCCGATAAGCGCTTATAAGTTTCAAGCTTTCTTTCTGAATACGCCCCTAGAAAAGGTAATGCGCGTGAATTGATGCGTGCAATCGATTTATCGTTAGTAATTATTAATTGTTGGAAAACATTTTAAAGCTTTCGTTTCATTGTAGTTTTTTCGAAATAATCAAAGTTAATTCAAATTGTGTTAAAAAAATAAATATAAGTATGGATGATGGTACAAACATTGAAAAAAATGTTACTGAAATAATCAAAATCCAAATTACTTAAAATAACCGTAAATATTTTTCAACCAATTATTATGTATACCAATTTATTTACACTGAGGTTATTGTAACTCTATGAATATTTTTTTTTCAACACTGAACTTATTAGCGCAACCTGCTGGTGCGTTTCACGTTCCAATTAAGACGATACACTAAAAAAAATCCACTGCTTGGCGGGCGGAGTCTAATAGCTCGCTATCGCGAACGCGGGTGTGCGCGAAGTCATTTTTGCAAACTCGCCGCGCTGCCGCTGGCCGACTCGGGACAAACATGTATGGAGTCGTCATACAGTTATAATATTGTTATACATTTATTCAATTGTTGATTTATTGGTTTTATTTTCTTGCTTATAAACAAATAATCTTCTTTCCAACAACTACTTAGACATTATTAATAATTATTATTATTTCGTAATGTTTACTTTATTACAAAATAATACAGGTTATAAATAATCTTTAAAATAACAAAAAATATTGTTACTCTGAAAAAATGAAATGGTACTCAATAACGCGGACTACTGAATTGATTTAGATAGAATTTGATGCTGACGTAGATATTACATCATGCCCAGAAATGAAAGGTACTATTTCTGGAAGAAGTTATAAACCCTAATTCTTCTCAGTCAAAGTCAAGAGTGGAAGATATCACTAATACAGTAAAACTGATGCGAAACTTTGGATGTTAATTTGTATATTTTTTTGTTAGTTGTTACTTAATCACGTCAAGACTACATTACCAATTTTGATAAAATATAGCTAATTGCCTGGATTTACACATAGGATACTTTTTATCCGAACTGAACACTTTTGTGGGATAAAACAGGATTCACGATATAACCTAATTCCATGCGGGCAAAGCCGCGGTCGGAATGATATTTTTTTAAATAAAAAAATTGTTTAAAAAAAAACACAAAATATATTGACGCATGTATTTATTTTTTGCACTCTATTATAATTGTAATTATTCATTACAAATAATCAAAATAAAATAGCCAGAACAAAGTTAGGCCCTGGTAGGGTAGGTAGGCAGGTACAGCAATGTGAGACGAACACTGGCTTATTTATACCAATAATAATGTATTAATATATAAACATTAAATTAAGTTTACAACAAAAATACATAATATTAGCTAATGTGAAAACGAATCAACCAATCATCCCACAACAATGAAATGTGCACACAAATATTCATCCAAATCGGTTCATGTGATTAGGAGGAGTGACTGCAGCGCCATCTTCCGGGCCCAATTGTGTTTCCAGATCACCCAGGAACTCAATTTAATATACTTACACAAAATTTTTCGAAATGAAAACTCACATTACTATGTAAATATGAATATAAACCTGTTTTAGTACTAAGCAATTTCCCGCACAGGTGTAGTAAGTATAAATGAAATAAATATCAACCTCAAATTCTTTATACAACATACTTATCTACCACCTACTAAGAAATGTAATTCTTGAAATTTTTTCGTATTTTTTTTAAATATAATACTACTCCAATGAGCTCCTGTTCCATATTACGTCCACCATACTTCCACTAAGTTCACCATGATTTTTTATTTCTTTGCACTTTGTTGCTTTTTGCTAAAAATGGAATCATGCGATAAAACCAGTAGAACGTTGATAACATACATTTTTGACTGAATAAAGGTACTTACGAAGGAGTGGGTTCACATTGTGAACAATCAGTGGGTTTATTTTCCTTCTGGATTCCGGATTTCTGAAAAGATTATCTATGCTATAAATGAAAAAACCTTACACATTCGTTATGTACTTAAAACAGGGGTACATATCAAACATCGTCTATAATACAATTATCATCAAATTTAAAATAAAACCAACTTACTTCATTAATTTGTTCCAATTGTAAGCATTCTTTTTCCTCCAACCTTTATGTTTCTTCTTCTTATTTTCTTTATTGTCCCCATTTGTCTCATTTTGTCTTATCGTGTTGTCACCCTTTTTTACGATTGCGCGAGCGACACAAGTTCCCCGTGTGACGGCCGTAGCGGGAATGACTCGTGCAGCGATCGGGGTAGGAAGGTACAGGGCGGCTCTCGCTATATTGGCTGGTCGCGCGCTAATTTCAAGTATTTCTTGTTTATTTCAAAACCATCGCATATTTCAAAATTCTAAATCGGTAGACGTATAGGTTGTATATTTTATAGTTAATATCCAAAAAGTCGTAACTTTACGTTTGTTATTTTGAAGATGCCAGAGATTATAAAAAAATAACAATGAGAACTTTGTATTTTTTTTCTATCGAGAAAATATCATGGAATCATGTTTCTAAAACGGTAGACGTATTGTGTTACTATTGAACTTTCTTGTCAAGAATTTTCATCACGACAACTTTAATAATATAAAAATTACGAAGGTTTAAAAAGGGCCGTAAATGTTAGAAAAATTAATTCATCACCTTAAGCATCAGCATAATTCGGCATTGTGCGGCACTGAGTCGCATTATGCTCTGTAATTGGAAAACAGCCAATTGACATGTATCATCTTTTTTTCCTTAACATTGGGTTTTAAATGTGGTTTTATTTATGTAGATAGGTGCTTTAAAACATGTTTTACATGTAAAATGAGTATATGAGTTGATTTAGTTTTTAAATCGCTGTAAGGGATGGAATTTTTGTGCTTGTCTTAGCAAAGTTCAAAATTTCAACAGACAATTATTAAAAAAAGCTTTTA
>CAJQZN010043380.1:93767-121614 GCA_907164685.1 Colias eurytheme | reverse complement strand
CACAAAGATAACAATTATTACAAAGTCTGACTTAAAAATAAGGTACACTTAGAGACAAACGATACAATATTAACATTAAATAGGTCCACTTCAGATTTAGCACGTAAAAATTTATTTAACAAATTGAATTTTACATGTTATATTACAATAATAAGAGATTAATCTAAGACATTGACATAAATACCAACAAACTTAAACTACTTGTGTAATATTACATCCATTTTTTTTTGCAACTTTGTCGCAGAAGCTTCTTCAGCAAAGGCTCTATTTTTGATTGTACAAAATCTTTTTGTGCAAATCACAAATACTGATTTAACAATTATATTTACATTTTCTTCTTTGTGATTTGCACATGTTATAAAATCAAAATTAGCGGAGTTTTTTACATTTTCAATTACAGTTTGTTTTAAAAATGTTATATGAGCCTTTTCCTTTAAAAAGTTGTTCACTACTGTGGCACAAAATTCCACACAAGCTATTAATTCATTAGTAGCATAATTAAGGCTTTTTTTTAAATCATTATATTCTTTAAAATCAATGAATATGTGACTTCTTTGCACTGTTTGAGCAACAAATGTCTCTGAACATGTTTCGCAATCATTAATTGGCAACTGTTTTAACAAAAACCCACAGACGTAAGCACAAGCTTGTATTTCAGCAGTATTTTCATTGAGTGCTTCTTCGATTTCAAATGGTAAAAGATCTGAAGAAGAACTTAATGAAAATACTGCCGAATCAGACTTGGTTTCACTTTCTGTGGGCTGTGTTTTCTGCTGGGACAATAATGTTTGAAAATTATCAATAATGACATTATTGTCCAGTTCACAGTTACCAGTTGTGCCTATGTGGGATAGGTTGCTCAAAATGGCAGTTTTTAAGCCAGCCACAAACTGTCCACTTGTGGGATTAGTGTTAGATCCACAATTTCCACGAATAACACCAAAAAGGTTCTCAAGGGGATCTTGTTGAATCCTTCTAGTGGCTAAACTACGGATGCTCCATTTTTGTTGGAGGTTTCGCCACAATCTCTCCATTGCATTTAAGTTCCAAACCCACCCTTCTTGGGATGGAGGCTTTCTATGGATCCCAATGAATTTCAGAGTGTTGAAAAATTCTTTCATTTTTGAAAAAAATTTTATGTGTAGACTTGTTGCTGTTAAATTGGTAGCATGTGGCTTCCCTCTTCTTAAGTCAGCAGAATCACTGTTTAGCGAATCAAATAATTTGTCCATGTCTGCAACAACATTAGCCGTAACTGCAGCTTCTGTAGTTAATGTTCCTGTAAAATAACATTAAACTGTGAATAAATAGTGCTCACTTACGTTACGTAAAGAACTTACATACAAAATTTCAGGCTTATAGGTTTAGCAGTTTGGGCTGTGCGTTGATATCTGTATATCTCACTCAGTAAGTCACCTTCCCCTTTTATATATAATTTATTTTCAATAATAAAATGTTAATTAGACACCTACATCTTTTTTTTCACAAGTCTGACATATTTACAATGTGAATGAAGTCTATCTTTCATACTATTAATTTAACATTTTGACAAATATTTTAAAATGTTGATGTTTCCCATCTAGTTTAGCTTCTAAATAATGAGAAATTGGCAATTCAATGCATGCTTTGCTTACATACCATCAGCAATTTTGGCGAACATACCAGCTGCAACCGAGTGACTCAGCACTTGAGCAGCAAGATTCACCTTCATCTTTTGCTTAGTGTTGGGATTCAGATGATCTTTTTTCAAAGATGGTGCAAACACAAAATTTGGATTTATGTTGTCAACTTCATAAAATTCAGTAATGTGGCTCCATTTAGCTACTCCTGAAAGTAAAATATTTAAATATATTAATTTCAGATTTCTGGAGAATTTGTATGTGAGTACTAAAACTAAAATTAGCTATTAAATGATTTCTTACCTCTGCCTATTTTGTCACCGCAATGAATATTTGTGGTACATTCCAGATCATATTTTAAAAACAAATTTCTAAAACATTTTAATAGATGAGGAGTGTCATAAAATGTGACTACATCTCTTTTTTCAAACGATATGTATGGGTGCTCTTTTGTTGCACCCAATATATATAGGGCCCTCCTATTTACTCCATCCATATCGCAAACAGTTGCAGCTATATTTATTCCTGCTTCAAAGCATTGATGCAGAACCTGAAATATACAAGAACATAGTAAAGTGTGAGAATATGGTCATTATAAACATAAACGTATGTAAACAGTAATTGCACATTTATTACTTATAGCATGTCTAACTAAGAGCAAATAAAATTATTTATGAATAATTTTATAAATAATGACAATCAGTTCAAAATTGGCACAAAAATACAAATTATGAGGGAAGAGATCAACATCCATACCCTCATTCATGCATACAGGTCAAAATCATAACCCTCCTTTTTGTTTCGCTGTAGTAGGGTAAAAAAGGACCATACAGTCGAACTGAAAGCCTTATTTTTTTGTTGTTTCAAAAAAAAAAAAAATCATATATTTACCTCCTTGATGAGAACAGCAAGTCTATCTGCTGTACTGAATCCACTTGAAAAGTAATGTGCTACCGGCTGCTTCACTCGTTTCCGGATCCCACTGATCATGAAAACCAAAGCATATCCAGCTAATTGTTCTGATCTTCCTTGTGTCCCATGATCTTGGAAACCTTCTATCATGTCATCCTTCTGATTATATTGCAGGTGCTTTTTTAATGACATTTCGTCAAACATCAAAACATACTCATTGTCTTGGGGATGTTGGGTTTTTACAAATTTCTTTAAGACTTCAAGCACTGACGTATTGCATCCAACATCCATTAAAACTTTGTTAAGCAGATTCTTTAAAGTACTTGCCGATGGTAAACAAAATAGCCTTCGCAGTAAGCGGTAACAGGTTGGTGATCTTTTGTAAATTCTTAAGGCTATAATTTTTTCCTCTTTGGACCACCTCTTTCCTGTTAATTTTCTTTTTGAATTTCTTATTTGCCCCTGCAGGAGCAGTGAAAATGCAGGCGTTATATTCTTGGATAATTTCTCCACAGCCTTATCTTCTGCAAGAACTTTTAATACAGAATTGGCTTTTAATCTTTTTATTGTATTTTGCAATGTGCAAATTCTGCTCATGAACTTGGTACATTTTTTGTATAAAATTGCCTCTTGTTCAGTCATTTTCCCTTTTTTTGGCAGTTGACTCTGGCAAGTACCTGAGGTACCGGGTTCCATGTTCACATCAATATTTGAAAGGGGAATGCGTTCAGTTGGTCTTGATGGTTCATTAGAATAAGATGGAGCCAAAGCATGCTCAACCTGAAAGTGAAAAATTTAATAATATTAGTATGAGCATCAGCTTCAGTCAGCTCATGGATAGAAGACTATTTAGTTTAACTAGAGCGTGATATTTTTCTTTGATAAATTACGTTTTACTAGAAGATTGGCTAACTAAAAAAAGAAACAGACAAAATGTGAACCACAGAGTTTGTCTAGAAGAGAACCTTTTATCGACTGGCCTGTTGGTCAAGTGGTTAGAGATCTTGACTGCTAAGCTGTTTGTGGGTTTGATTCCCACCCAGGACAATTATTAGTTACTTCTACTACACCGATTGCAACCATGAAATAATTAGGTAATGTTATACTTACATCACAAGGCACAGCATTATGTGCTAATCTCTTCCTGGAATCATTTGAAATGTCCTCAGGTTTAAAGTGTCTCTCACACAAAACTCTGTGCTCATTATATAATTTCCTTTGAAATTGTATAGAGCTGTAGTCTCCCTCAGGAAACATGTACTTTGCCCACAATTCACACCTGTAATAAAATCATGCATTTTGGTTAAATAAAAATAGCCAAGATTAGATTAGCTTTTTTGTTTGTTAGTATTGAATTGAAAAAATCAAATCAAAATAATTTATTAAATTTCATTTGTACATAATTGAGGAGCTTCGGAACAAAAACCGCTAAATCCACTTTCTAAGATTTTTGACAAATCGAAAAAAACGTTTTATTTCTTTGTTTTTTTAGGTAAAAGAGAGTAGAAAATCTTAATATATCAACATTAGCAACATTGTTTGGTGGCCAAATCAACAGATTCGTGTGTGAAGTAATAAACGAAAAAAAAAATAAAAAAAAATGGATATAGCGGTTTTTGCTTAGACTATCCGGATTTATCGTTTTTTGAAAAAATCAACTAAGGATTTATCGCTTTGTGAAAAAACCATTAACATTTTTGGTTAAAACTAAGTATATGAGGAATTAAATAATTAAAAATTAAAAATTGATATATCGGTTTTTGTCTCAACCTTATAAAAATCTATCAAATTTATGTAGGATTTATCGGTTTCTGTTAAGATATCAATTTTCATTTACCTCATCAGTGGATTTATCGGTATCTGTATAGATCATTTAACTTGAAGCGCATTTTTCTACTAGATTCATCGGCTTTAGAACAGATTCAATAAGCTTATCATGTAAAATTATGCAAAAGCATCGAAATTACAAAAAAAAAAGAAAAAAGTACAGCATGTCGTTTATCGGTTTTTGTTCCGACCCTCCTCAATTATGAACTAATCAAATGTTATTTTTGACGCAAATGGTAGGGAAGCCTTAAACATACCGAAGCAAATTCCTTGTACCGGGCTTAGAAAATCGGTACAATTTAACATCATCTTCAGCAGGTGAAGCTCCGCATTTAAAGCACTTCCTTCTGTTTTCTTTTTCAGCCATAATTGAACTAAAAGAGTTACTTTCTAACAAAACAGCACAAATAATGGAGTCAACATCTCATACAATATAACACAGTTTTAAAGGTTTCGAGGAACAGAAGCTCAACTCGATGTTTCGTCTGACGACAAAGAGTCACTTATCTCACTGCACAAACGAATAACAATATTGATAAACGCTATCAGAAAACGAAGAAGTAGAAAGAAATATGATGCGCAGACACAAACAGACGCCATTTTCAATTTTCATGACGCTTTATTTTAACAGCAAACCACACCAGTGTTACCACATTATACAACTGAAACTACTATATAATATAGGAATTCCTTCATATAATTTTTTTACTTTGAGAATTCTACATTATTTTAAATCATTTTGAAAGTTCTTTACTCAATGTACAAAAGGCAAAATATTTTGTAATAAATTTTTGACATTATTTTGTAGAATTGACCTACTATAATAGTAGAGGATATTGTTACTTGCAGGTGGACACCCTAAAATTAATACCCCGTAGGTATCTAAAAGTTCCCATTGAAGTTGACGGGGCCTGCGATAACGTTTGTAGGTTAAATTATGTAAACTGATTAAATACAATGTCACGTGTTGGATTTGAATTTAAAACATAGTTTATCTGGAGACAAATATGCAAAATCCCAAGTTTTAAAAGCTGATATTTTAAGTTTTGTTTGTAGTGTGTAACTATTGTGTTTTTCCTTTTGGGAGTTTGCGTGTGTGTTTTTAATCCAGTAATTCAATAATTATTATTGAATGAAAGCTTCTTATTGTATATTATATTTTTATACAAAAATCGCAATAACATTGAAAAGTTGGCGCGAAAGATAATTTTATATTTCGCTAGCAGTATGTAGCGATTCTATTTACGTAGGTTAATTATACTTACGTACGTAGGTTATCGGATTATGAATAATTCTGTTTTAACAAAAATCTATAAACCACCTTCAAGTTGTTAGAACTACCTAGACCAAATTCAATCAAAACAAGAATTTTCGAAATCGGTGCAGGCGTCTTAGAGAAATCGGGGAACATACATAAAAAAGAGCGTGTGTGCCGAGCACACGTGTCAGAAGTGAAACTTCTTTGGCAAGAATAAATAGATATAGTCAAATTTTTTACCGCCTTCATGACATAATGGTCGCGGTATTGCCATGACGCGACCTTTAAATTTTTCTCTCAACGCGCTTAGAAGTTTCACTTTAAAAAAGATTCCGACGAATTGAGAACCTCGTTTTTTTATTGGTAAAGAGAGACGTGTATTTTTTTTTTCTTGTAGATAGCATCACTAATAATACTGCTAACTACCTACCTATACTTATTGGACTACTAATTTACTGACGTGTATCGATTGATTACGATCAGCGGACGTGTACTTACGTGTTTTCCCATTTAATTTAATTTAATACGGGCAAGTGTGTGTCGGGCATTTGAAAGAGAAGGGTTCAGTTATGAAGTTCAAATAAAATAAATAGTACCTAAGTAATAATTTTTGATTTCTTTCGAGAGCACGACCAGTCGACCAATATTATAATTAATGCAAACGTAATAATGTTCCGTTACCCTTTACACTTTCATACCACACCACTAAAGTGATGGATGAAATTTGAACAGTGACAGACCGAGACCTTGGACATGGAGGAGTCCAAAAAGAGAAAAAAAAAACCTTAATGCTAGTGTACTGTCTGTTAACAGTTTATTGTTTAGTTACTTCTGTGTATCTAGTAATTTGCGCTTTTGATGTAGATAATTCGACTACAAAAAAAATATAAGTAGTCTAGGTACCTATAGTTACTTAATAGGTACTAATAATTATTTACACGATGGATTTTTGAGACGAGTCAGTATTAGTCGAATTAAGTACGAATATGGTCAGATTTCCCGTATTTTCTCAACTTGAATTTAGTTGCAAAATAAGTAAGTACAACTCGACCAAGCTTGCACCTCGCGTCGATTACGTCACACTGACGCTTACGTACGGTCTGCAAAATGATGAAAAAAAAATGAGTAGCTGTGACTTAAAAAAAGTAAACAAATGTTTGTTAGATTTTATTTTGATAGTTTGTTAGATTTTGGGAGGTGAGCGGGAAAGCGGGCGGGGCGCCGCATTCGAAGGAGGATTTCGGGACGGTTTATTATGGTTTTTTCGTACAAAATGTTATGAATGATTGATACTTTTTCCTATACCTGTAACACCTTTTTTATCTAATCCATGCCTGTAATCATCCTGTAACATAGGACACAAGAAATTGTTTTGTGATACTTACATTGTTTATCTGATCCACGGAACCGTAAAAACGACGCATCCCTATTAATCGGTGTTTTGAAAAAATTACGCAAAGTTTTACGTAATTCAATGCGATACAATCGATTGATTATCTCTTATCAAAATCACACAGATAGGCTGTGATTTTATTTGATTAGAAGTTTTTATCGGTTTTTTAGTAACACTGAATAACACTGATATAGTTTTTGTAATCGATTCATATAATTTAATCGGAAAAAATATTATACCGGACAGATGTTCAATGATATTAGTAGTTAACTAGCTGCTCGCCCTGTCTCCACCTGTCTAAGTTTTTTTAATATCCTGTTGGTTTTAATAAGCAATAGCCTTCTGCAGGCGGCTTCGCCTGCTTTGTCTTTTACCTAAACCTAATCAATTATAATTACTTAAAACCTTCCTCTTGAATCACTATCTATTAAAAACCCAATCTGTAACGAAATTTTGTTAAAAATCTAAGCATAAGTAGGTACTGCAGACACAAAGAAAGACGGTTTGAAGTATGTTGATGATGCGGGATTTTCGATTGGCCCGATTGCCCCACATGCTGAAAATGTTGCTACCCTGTCTCATACATTCGTTTATCTATTCTATTGAACTTTACGCTACTAGAAAGCCACTTGTCTAGGGGGGCTGGAATAGTTTCCACATATAAATTTATAAAGAACTAGCGGTCCGCCCCGGCTTCGCCCGTGGTACATATTTACGTTTTCTCTACATAAAAACCATCCTCGTACTTCAAGGAATATAATAAAAAAAGAATTATCGAAATCGGTTCAGCCGTTCTCGAGTTATGCGCTTACCAACACATTTTGCGATTCATTTTTATATATAAGATAGAAAAAATTCGATCACGAGGCGGGACTCCAACCCGCGTCCTTTCACGCCAATCTGGGGCGGATGCTTGACCAACTCAGGTCACGTGATCGATTTTTTTCTATTCTTTAAAAATTTATATAAATAAATTCTAAAGCATTTGAATGACATACAACCAAAAATATCAAATTAAATCTTCACAATAAATCTAGACAAGCGGCAGCGTCTCAAGCCAAGTTCAAACGAAGAGAACTCGCGAGCAGCAGCCACTTATTTCTAAACAGTTAACGCCATAGATGGCTATTGCGATTGCGATTTACATAATTTTTTGTTCAGACAATTCAAAATGAACTTAAAATAAACATTAGTATTTACGTATCTAAATTACAGGTAGGCACCGCTTTAACAATTTTTCATAAAAATTAAATTATAAATTAAAACCAAATGTGATCATAGTTTTATTTTGCCACTCACTTCAATTCAAGGCATAAACTGTCTGGAAATAAGAGGTCATAATTACGGTCGCAGATGTTGCGGAATATAATTATGCTGATAGAAATTCATAGAGCTAAATAAATTATTAAAAATATCCTATTCCTGCAAGCAAATTAAATGAATGGCATATTGTGAAGAAAAGAATGCGAGTTTCATCAATACCGAAAATTATAACAACCTGATTTTTTATCAAAACTTCAAAAATAAGCATCTTGAAGAAGTTATTCGATAACTATTGATAGTGAAAGATTTTTTTCTAGTAAACAATGATAATAATATTATGTTAAAAGATAAAAAAAATTAACAATACAACATATTATGTACAGTAGGTAGTTGAATAGTAAAATTGGCAACATTTTAGGCACCGACAGCGGTTATGAGACTCCTTTCGTGGCGCAGATTTATAGAAAACATTTTTGCATGTAAAATTGAAGAAAGAAACGATCCAACACAAAATTACTACCTACTTTTAAATTTATAATACTAGTCTACTAGCATAAATTAATATCACAAAGCTGACGAGTTTGTTTGATAGGAACTATTAGAAATTATTACGTATCTTATTTACGAGTTACGACTAATAAAAAGTATTGTTGGAAAGTCCATTTATCGATTAAAAAGTAAGTCTGACTTAAAAGCTGAAGCTGTTTGAACGCGCTTATATCAAGAACTACTGGTCCTATTTAAAAATTCTTTCGGTGTTAGATAGCCCAATTATCGAGGAAGGCTATATGCTATATACCATCACGCTAAGACCAACACGAACGGAGCACTGCGGGACACAGCTAGGCTAATAACATCACTAATCAATGGGATATATAAAAATAATAAAACACACGGAACCAAAACACAAATTTATTATACATATTACGGAATATTAGCTAGATAATCTTTAACATGAGCCGGTTCCAGTCTCCGGAAGCCACTCGCATCACATATCCCCACTTCTATATTGTCCGCAGTCATTTGCCCCTCGAAACCCTCTTTTAGAGTTAAAATTGCGGTGTGCACTGCGTCATCTAGTTCTAATTCTTCTGTGTATCTGAAATTGAATGGTATCTTATTAAATACTAGCGGTCCGCCCCAGCTTCGCCCGCGTTTTCAAAGAAAAAACCCGTTTCCGTAGGATTTCCGGGATAAAACCTATCCTATGTCCTTTCTCGGGTATCAAAATATCTCTATACCAAATTTCATGCCAATTGGTTCAGTAGTTAAGGCGTGATTGAGTAACAGACAGACAGACAGAGTTACTTTCGCATTTATAATATTATTATAGTATAGTATGGATTGGCTAATTGGCTTATATTTATGTTTTTGGAGTGACACTTCTTTAGGCGCGTTGAGAAAATTTCAAGGTCGCGTCATGGCAATACCATGTAATCGGGTATGAAGACGATTTTGGTATCTTTGAATCTCGGTAACGTAGTTTCACTTCTGACACGTGCTCTCGGCACAGACGCTCTTTGACGCGCAGACGGCAAAAGCACAAGATTTTGTCTAGAATAGAAAACAGCCATTAAAATGGTAAGAGAACTTTCAAAATAAGTCAAGTAGTCCTTGATTTAAATTATAACAAACACAGATATAAAAAAAATCTTACAAAGAAGTTGAAAACAAACCCCGAAAATTCAAAAAAACATATAAGTATGAAATTTTACAAATAAAAATCCCTACTTAATATTATAAATGCGAAAATAACTCTGTCTGTCTGTTACGCTTTCCCGCTTAAACCTCTCAACCTATTTGATGAAATTTGGCACAGACAATCTTTAGACCCTGAGGCCTGAGAAAGAACATAGGCTAACTTTTATCAAAACACCACGCGGGCGAAAGCTAGTATTATATAAAAAATAATTGTTTCACTCTATCAAAATGGGAAAGAGGGACAACCAGAATTGAATATTTTGAAACACATTGATAATTTAATAAATCTATACTAATATTATAAAGCTGAAGGGTTTGTTTGAACGAGCTAATCTCGGGAACTACTGGTCCGATTTGAAAAATTCTTTCGGCGTTAGATAGCCCATTTACCGAGGAAGGTTATAGGCATATCATCTCGCTAAGACCAACAAGAGCGGAGCACTGCCGGTAAAACCGTAGGGCACAGCTAGTATAAAATAAAACTAAAAAAATATCACTGTTTAATTGATTTTTATCTTTTTCTTTAAAGTTAAAGTAAAACACTAAACTGTATTTAATGCTATAAAAATAAACACATTACTACAATAAAACCAACCTTTTCTCCAAGAAAGTTTTCCCGTTATTAAAGTTTTTCCCCATAGCGGTGGCTTTCCACGCAAAGTATGCCCCGGACGGGTCACATTGGAACAAGTAGGGACGGTCCCCGTCCCACCCGCAGATTAGGAGCGACACTCCGAACGGACGGACACCACTGGAATAAAAACATAGTTATTAAACGTAGGAATATTCAATTTATACAAAAATGGCTTTTTCATTAAAATGAAAAGTGAAAGTGAAGTCCCATGTCCCCTAGTGGGGTAAGGGGCAGATGCATTATACATCTGTTTCACTGATCGATTTTTTTTAGGGACAAGTAGGTGATCAGCCTTCTGTGTCCTACAAGACCGAGACATTTTTTTTTCTTCGTCTCCACCGAGAATCGAACCCAGGGCCCCTCGGTAGGAGGCAGAAAACTTCATTAAAATGAAAGTGTTCTCGAAATTTTTTTTTTTTTTTTTTTTTTTTTTTTCTTTTGTTTCATCTGCAATCAGCGGTTTTCGCTATAAGCGGATGTGTTGTCAGGCAAAGTTTGGCATGTAGAGCGAGCCCTCCAGTGAGGACAACTGCTCTTCAAGAAAAAAAGCTAGATTACATCTTTTCTTTTAAGACGTTTGTGGTAGGACCTTTTTATCAGTTGGCTAGCTAGTTTGTTGGGATGTTTCTCCAGTCTAGCAACATAAGATTTTGTATGCGTGTTAATTTCGTCTTTTATGGAGCATATGTTAGTGTGGCTTTGAATTTCAGCATTAGTAGTAAACCAGGGGGCATTGCTGAGAGTTCGCAGTATAGTATTTTGCTGTCGTTGCAGTAGCGAGATCGATGAATTACTGGCACTACCCCATAGTTGAATGCCGTATGTCCATATAGGTTTAATTACACTTTTGTATATCAGTAGTTTGTTGTCCAGTGACAGGCGACTTTTCCGGCCCAGTATCCAGTACAAGCTGCGGTAGCGAATGTTTATTTCTTCTCTTTTTGCTTTGATGTGGTGGTTCCAGGTCAAACGTCGATCCAAGTGTAGCCCGAGGTAGCGGACTCTGTCAGTGTGTGGTAGTGTAGAATCTTTAAGCTTTACAGGCGGGCAATCTTCTTTTCGAAGCGTAAAGGTGACGTGTACCGATTTTGAGGAGCTCGCTTTAATTTTCCACCTCTCCATCCAGTCCGTGATCGCGTTGAGACCTTTTTGTAAATTTTTTGATGCAATTGCCGGATCCTTACTACTTGCTAGTATTGCTGTGTCATCAGCGAATGTTGCTGTAGTAACGTTTTCAGTAAGCGGTAAGTCAGCTGTAAAAAGTGTGTATAGTACTGGTCCAAGCACTGAACCTTGTGGCACACCTGCTCTGATGTTGTAGATGTTTGATGTCTTTCCACTTTCCAGAATTTGAAAGCGACGTTCACTAAGATAGGATTTTATAAGTGGATAAAAGCTGTGAGGTAGATTTTGCCTTAATTTGTATAGCAAACCTTCGTGCCACACTTTGTCAAAAGCTTGCTGGATATCCAAAAACACCGATGAACAGTATTCCTTTTCTTCTAGTGACTTCCGGACTCTTTCAACTACTCTATGAACCTGTTCAATAGTGGAATGTTCCTGTCTGAAGCCAAATTGATGATCTGGAATAGCATTGTTCACTGCGAGGCAGGTAAGCATTCTGGATAACAAAATCTTTTCGAATACTTTAGACAGTATCGGTAATAGGCTAATGGGTCTATATGATGATACTTCATTAGCCGGTTTGCCAGGCTTATGTATCATCTGAATGTTTGATAATTTCCAGAGATTAGGAAAATGTTGAACCCTTATAATTCCATTATAAAGGATGGTCAGGAATACTATAACCTTACGGGGCATCTGCTTTAAAATTTCCTTGGTTATAAGATCTATACCAGGCGCTTTTTTATCTTTAAGATCTTTTATCTTCCTCCATACTTCGGCGGTAGTTACTGGTTTTGGTGGGAGAGACATTTGCATATCCTCTTTAAGGGCATTAATGATTTCATCGTCGTGTCCAGTGGATGTCTCTTCGTTGGGACGGAAAACTTTTTCTAGATGTTCGGCAAAGCAGGTTGCTTTTTCCTCTGGTGTCCTCGCCCAGCCTTGCGTTCCTTTTATTGGTGGTTTAGCATTCTGTGGACGATCATAATTTTTTGTAAACTTCCAGAGCGAGTAATTCGTCGAGGCATTTGCAGTCAGCGATTGGAGTTGTGTTTCGAGAGTTTTATTTCGCCAATTATGAAGCATATCTTTCAGTTTTCTTGCCTCTCTGTTGAATTTTGTTTTATCTGTACTCAACCTGCTGTCGTGCCAGATGCGCCTTGCTCTTCTTTTATTTACTATAGCCCTTTTTATATCGCGAGGATAATTATCAGGTATTTTTAAAGTCCTACTTTCCAGAGTGTTTAGGATACAGGCTTTTTGAATAAGCGATGTTACATATTTTGTGGATTCTTCTATGTCATCGGGTGTCTTCAGGGAAACTTTTAGGTCAATATTATTATTCAGATATTCTCTAACGGAATCCCAATCTGTTGATTTATTATGAAGTGTCTTTATGTTTTCTTCTTCTATTAGTAGGGTGCTAGCTGTTAGTAGAACTGGAGTGTGATCAGAAGAACCATCGTAGCAAGATTCTATTTTAAAGTAATATGTTGACATACCCTTTGTAATGAAAAAGTCGAGTAGATCCGGGATTTTATTCTTATCTGAAGGCCAATACGTTGGCTCGCAAGTAGTAATGACACGCATGTTATTATTGTCTATACAAGTTTTTAGTTGCCTGCCCCTTGTAGTTGTTAACCGTGATCCCCAGTGAGTGTTCTTCGCATTCCAATCGCCTCCTGTAATAAAGCGACTTCCTAGACTGCTGAAGAATTCGGAGAACATTTCACAGCTAATTTTATGTCTTGGAGGGCAATAGACCGCCGAGACTTTGATATAGCCGGTCCTATCTTCTATAGCTATTGTAGTAGCTTGGATGTAGTCGGTTTTAAATTCTGGTAAGATATGATGTTTAACTGTCTTTCTCACAATAATTGCAGATCCAGCGTGGCCAGTTCCGTCTGGGTGGAGTGTTACATAGCATTGATATTTATTAAATTTTATGTTTGAAGCTGAGGTACAGTGTGCTTCAGATACCAGTAGTAAGTCTAAGTTATGTTCGTTAAGAATCAGTTCGATTTCATTTCTATTAGGCGCTAAACCATTTGTGTTCCAGGTGGCTAGCTTCAGAGCTGTCATTTTGACATTTTGTCGACTAGCTTTGTTATGAGTACCATTAGATTACTCATTTGTTGTAAGATTTGATCGAACTTTTCGTTTTGTTTTATAACTATTTGTTCAAGTAGAGAGTTATCTGCTTGTTTTGTTTCAGTCTTCTGTTCATTATTCTTCTGTCTTAGTATATCTGAGTAGAGAGTATATTTCTTCGGATTTTTCGTTTCTCTATTAGTGTTATTATGATCTATGATTATATTATTTTCAGATGGAGTTTTAAAATCTTTTTTGTAGTTCGAGTTTAGTTTGTTATTGGTTCTTCTGGCAAGGATCTCTTTGTAGATTTCACATCCTTTATAATTAGCTGGATGTGGTCCGTTGCAGAGAGCGCACGTTGCCGGCATATTTCTATCGTGTTTTTTACACTCGGATGTTTTGTGTGATTCTCCACATTTAACACACCTGTACGGGCGCATGCAGTAATTTTTAGAGTGTCCGTATTGCTGGCATCTGTGGCACTGTACAATCGATCGTCTTTTCCTTGGGTCTTCTATAACAACGGACTGGTGGTATATAAATTTTAACTCTTTAACAATTTTATTATTAGGTCCAGGAGCAATGTTTACGAAAAATGTTGAGGTTGGTTTTTTTTCAGGTCCATATTTTGCGTTAATTATCTCGCCTACAACTGTGTTTCCAGTAGATTCTATTTCCTCTTTAATTGCAATAATTGGTGTTGTGGGATGTAAATTTCTAATGACTACTCTAAAGTTTCTTTGATCTTTTCTATTAAAAGTATGACCAATTATTCCATTTTCTCTTATTAGTGTTATTATTTTTTTATAAATTTCAACATTTATGCAGTTAATTCTTAACTGATTTCTGCTAATATTTTTAAGAGAAAATTGATTTTTTTCAGCAACACTTTCAAGGAGTTCTGTTAATCGGTTAACATCATCAATTCCGTACAGTATAATAGGTGGTGGTTTGCTGGGTTTCCTGTAATTATTGTCTGAATCATTTTCTTCTGCCAAATCCAGGGGGAGAACACTGAATCGGTTATATGTCTTAATTTCTGGGGATGGTGAATTTGATAGCTTTTTTCTTTTAGGGTTACGTGCTTGAGGTATTCTTTGCCAGGGTGGTGGTAATATTGTTTCCGTGTTTTCCACTGGATAATTTTGTTCAACACTTAAATTATCATCTAGAGGCAGATTCTGATTAGTTAAGTCAATTGATTGTTTTGCAATAGGCACATTACCTACCGAATTACTGCGTGGTCTCTGAATAAAAAGGCTCGGATGAAAGGCCTGTTGCACGAGTTTCTTGTTACCAGTAGCATTTGCTGTCGCAGGAACCTGGTGGTCCATTCCTGTGCAGTTATCAATCAGAGGTGCTGGCAAAATTGTGCCCCCCCCAGGGGCACAAATGTGAAATGTTCTCGAAATACATAAATAGCCTACAATACTATGTATAAATTTTTATACGGTCAATCTGGATAATTGTGAACAAGGGTGATTGGAAACAACACCTCTTACACTTTTAAATATTTTCTTTTACAACTGTATATAATATTTAGATCCAAATCCAGTTTTGAAAATTTGGAAATTCAACTGCCTGATTATAGAAATAAATTCTTGTTAATTGCTTAAAATCCACTCCCCCAGCCCTGTTGGCTATATACACAATTTATAATAAGTTACACCCTCGTGCAAAATCAACTATAGTACATGTTTTTTTCATGAAAGAGTGACACACACATACATCTGTCCTCAAAAACTTTGTAATAACATTTTTAGGATAGAATTCGACCGCCTCCTCGGTACAGCGGTTGACGCGTGAGCGTCCTGGGTTCGATTCCCGGTGGAGGCGAAGAAAAAAAAATGTCTCAGTCTGGCAGGACACAGAAGGCTGATCACCTACTTGTCCCTAAAGAAAATCGATCAGTGAAACAGATGTATAATGCATCTGCCCCTTACCCCACTAGGGGACATGCGACTTCACTTTATACAAGTTAGAATATGTATACTTTAATTATACTTATATACCAACATACCCAGACTGCGTATACTCTTGCATGACGGTAGCGACTCTCTGCACTAATTGCGCGGTAGGTATCGGCTCATGGTACATCAGGTAATACTGCTGCGCCATCTTGCGAGCCTGCGTCACGAGCAGACGGTAGTCCGGACCCATGCCGGAGTAGACCATACCTGGGGAAATAGGTGGTTAAAAACTAGCAATGGTTGTATTAGATTTTGTCATTATGATTAACGGGTGACTGAAGTAATAGTTTGAAATTCCTTTCTATTTTTTTTTATTTTAAGGCCAGCTGTACATGGATTGCTCAAGCAGTTAACGGCTGAGCAACGTACAGGACTGCTCGAGTGGTAGGTCGTTGCCTGCTCGAGCTGTTGCTACAAACTGCGCAATTGAAGTGGTCGCGACTGCTTGAGCAATCGTGTACGGCAATGAATGAATGTCTGTAGTTCACCATGCGATCGCAGCTTTAACCCATTGACCACCGAGCGCCCCGATCGGGGCGCGACACAATAGATTATCTATTGTGTCTGTGATTCCGGGGACTGATGGATTAAGCTGTCGGTCTCAACTCCTTGAAGTAGTCTGTGTACGGCCACCCTAACAACATACAATATAGATAAATGAAGTGACTAAACACAGAAAAAAAAGTTGTACACTTATTGAATGTAATAAATTATGTTTATCAAATTAATTTAGAATCTATATCACTATACAAAACTATGTATATTGAGATTTTAATACGATAAACTCAAACATTTATTTATTCAATTAGACTTCTTTTAGTAGCACTTTCGAATCGTCATTACATATTTTTAACATTTACCACCGATTCGGAAAGCAGTATCTATGGAGATGAACCGGCAAGAAACTCCATAGTTGCTCTTTTAATGGTTTCTAGATACTTATTGTATTCATTTAGTTTATGTGGGAATCATCCTATTCTATTATTTTTGGCTGATGCTAAACTGAGAAAGTTTTATTAACAAAGGAACATGAGGCAAAATATATGTTATATTTGGCATAAAAGTTGTGTTCTACATTTATATGCATTGCTATTGAAGATAAATAAGGATTTGACTCACCGATATGACCAGTGATCATCTCAACTTTGTTGACACTGTGCTCATCATACAGAATGCTTTTATGTTTGTTCTCTGTAGCTATAACCACTCCATTTGATGCTGAAATGATATAAATAAACTTTTAAAACAAAGCCACATTAAATTTTATTAGTAGTTACGAAGATTTAGATGTAGAGTATAACCTATAGATTTTGTAAGTTTTTACCTTTAATTCCGACGGAAGTCCCGCCGGCTGCTACAGCGGCTAAGGCATATTCAATTTGCACCAATTTTCCAGATGGACTGAAATATTAGAGAGTAATTTAAAGATTTGTACAGAGGACATCACGAATCAAAGTTTTGTTTGTCATTGTTTCCGTAATTGCGGGGGAATTCAAAATTTAACTTTATGGGGCGTTAGAACAATTGATAAAGCACTCAAATATGCATGAATTGTTTTATGAAATAGCGTAAATAAATAATTTTACCTAAATGTTGTTAACGAGAAACTGTAACGTTCCGACGCCATGATTACAAAGCAAATTGTCAAAATTTTCGCTCTGTCATATTTCGGTGCTGGTTTGACAAATTTATGCTCGGATAATCGCCTTATTATATGAAAAGATGAAGAAAATTTAATTAGTCATTAAGATTTTTATCCAATAGAAATATATATTAACTATAGACAGATTTGTTAAAAATTACTGTGTAAGTAAAATGTTTTTTCAAACAACAAATATATTTTTTTAAAGATTACCGATTATATTTACGATTTTTACCCATCACTACCACAATTTTTTGATTGGCTACTTTTCAACCAATAGCAATGCAATGCTTTCGCTCAATAATTTGAGTTTTGAAGATTGCGTCAATACAGTAAATAAATCAGTCTATTTTTAAATAGTCATCTCAAAATAGTATAAAAACATAGAAATGCTCACAAATCTACGTGGGATATCACCGCTATCGGAAACAATGTCTGACAACACGTTAGAAAGACAACGCGCCGAAAGAGCTCTAATAACCAAAACCCCGTCACTGCCCCACAAGAATTTATTGAAAACTAATTATTCCGATACCAATGGGAATGATGTTAGTAAAAATGTGTATAAGGGTAGAAAAACCTTCGTGTTCTGGACATTGGTGTGCTTATTGTTTATTCTAGCGATTGGAAACCTTATTTTAACTTTCATTATACTCGCTGTATTACGACTTGGTCAAGGTAAGTCTTTAGAATATTATGAAATTTGAAATCATGCACGTTCCTTTTGAAAGACTTGCCATAACTGGATATTGGCAGAATATTTTTTATAAAAGGTTTTTCGAAACAGAATTTCTATTTTCTAGTAGTTTAACTGAAATATGTACATAAATCACTTTAGCATGATGTAGCTTTGCGTTTTGTATAATAATGAAATAATTTTAATAATCAGATTAATACTTCTGAAGATTACCACCTAGAAATGTACAGAGTTAGAAACATAACGTCTTCATAATCTTTTAAAATATAGAAAAAAAAATAGAAAAAATAGATTTTATTATTCAATTTGTTTGTTTGCACTAGGATTAGTTACTATAAGAAATTAAAAAAAAAATACATGCATCTAACAATAGAATTGACTTTTTAATCAACTATAACATATGTTTTCAGGTCTAGAAAGCATGGAGTTCCTACCAGAGCACAATGCTATAAAATTCTTTGGTGAAACGAACTTGGATCATGTGTACAAGAAAGATGGACTGATTGAAAGCTTCCAAGATGTTCCCATGGTGATAAGCAGTGAGAATGGATCCGTGCTGTTCAATTTGCAGACTCGGTAAGTGCTCAGTAAGATTTATAGCTCAGAAGATCAATTTTCATTCAATATATACTCAAACTCAAACATTTATTTATTCAATTAGACTTTGAGAAGCACTTTTGAATCGTCATTACAGAGAACTACCCCCAATTTTTTGTCAATAAGAAATGTATTGCCCCTAGTTATAACTGTGATAAAATTTAACAAATAATTGTACGATGTATGTATGTAAAAAAAGCAACTATGGAATTTCTTGCCAGTTCTTCTCCGTAGATACTGCTTTCTGAATCGGTGGTAAATGATAACATATGTTATGATGATTCGAAAGTGCTTCTCGAAGAAGTCTAATTAAAAAATAAATGTTTGAGTTTGATGGAATAAGTTAACTGCGTTGGCTAGTTTGTGAATGCAATTATGAAGATTTACTAACAAAAATATACATAGTACAATTTATTGTTAAGAGCTTAGAACTAGGGGGAAATATATCTCTTATTGACAAAAAATTGGGGTAGTTCTAATTTACATTATTTTGTTATTTTTTCAACGATAACACATGAGCTTGCGGGCTAAGAAAGAAATCTAAAGAAAAAGTCCAATGATGTTGTAACCACTTTTTAGGGTAGTTTTAAAATTTCTATTATTTTATTACTTAATTTTCAGTCTATCTCGTTCTGACATGCGTTACATACATCTGCAAGAAATCTTTATTATATAGGTAAAAAGTTACCACATTTGAGGGTATTTTTAAAATTAAAAATTTTCTTAGTGAAGGTAGTTTTAAATTTTGTTCTTAATTTCCAGTCTATCCCGCTCAGACACGCGTCTAACAGTGAACAACTCGGGGGTGTTCATACGCGGCGTGAATTCATTCGATTTAATCGAACCCGCGACCGGCGAGACGGTGTTCAGCACGAACAGCGCTGAGATGTCGATCACTGAACCGCTAAATAACTTGGTTGCCAAGGTAAGATTTTAGTGTATTAATTTCTGGCCAAAATTTTGGTGAGAAATGTGTCATAAATTTTGTTGGTATGGTTTTAAAATTTGAATTAAAAAAAATGTATTTGTACGCTAATAATTTTTTTGAAATGACTGTTCCTTCTTAGTAAAAACCAAAGTCTGTTTGTTTGCGATAAACTCAGAACTACTGCTTACCTTTTCGAGTACATTTCAACATTACATCTCATTAATAAAAATGATTCATTTTAACAAATTTTACCCTTATCCATTGAGTCACTTTCACCGCCTCCTTGGTACAGTGGATGACGCGTGAGCGTAATACCGAGGGGTCCTGGGTTCGATTCCCGTGGAGACGAAGAAAAAAAAAATGTCTTGGTCTGGTAGGACAGAGAAGGCTGATCACCTATTTGTCCCTAAAGAAAATCGATCAGTGAAACAGATGTATAATGCCCCTTACCCCACTTGGGTACATGGGACTTCACTTTTATTGAGGCACTTCGACCTGTTATAATTCTATGAAGATAGTACATACTCATATATCTATCTTATACTCTGTATAATGAAACTTAACTAGGAAAAAATAAAAGACAAAATACTTATAGCCCTGTGCCTATAGCAGTTTTCTACCAGTAGGATTTTCATTTGGTTTAAAGTTGTTTTAAGGTTTAATGATTTAAGATTAAATTCTTTTAAGTAGGTCTATCTTAATAAGACGTAAAGATATCCCTACAAATATTATAAATGAGAAAGTAACTCTGTCTGTTACGCTTTCCCGCTTAAACCTCTTAACCGATTTTGATGAAATTTGTCACAGACAATCTTTAGACCCTGAGAAAGAACATAGGCTACCTTTTATCAAAACATCACGCGGGCGAAGCCGCGGGCGGAAGCTAGTATACATAAAACACACTATTCAATACGCATTCTGTATTTAAAAACTAAATTTTCAATTTTCCAGCAAGTCTCCACAAAGCGGATATCCTCCCCCGTGGACGAGGACCTACTCCTCCGTTCTGAAGCATCAGCCCACCTCCAGGGTGCTGAAGGAACCCACATGGAGTCCAAATTACTCCATTGGTCTGCTGACCAAGACATTTACCTAAAATCCATAAATGGTTCCATAGTTCTTAGTGGGAAAGAGGGGGTTTTTATTGATGTCCGATATTTGCCCATAGCCGTGCCCCTGAATAAAGGGGATAGGGCAATAGGGCAGTTCAAAGTGTGTGTCTGTATGCCCCAAGGGAAGTTGTTCAGGGTTGCCGTGCCTTCGGGGCAAAAGGTCACGTGCTCTCATGTCAATATGACGGGGGATTTGAACCCTTGCCTGTAAAAAGTTTTCCGAAAAGAAAAATTTTAGAGATATTTGAATAAGTGTCTTGGGATTGGATAGGTCATGTAAAAAGGAATATTTTGCAAGGAAAAATAAATGGCAATTTGATATTTTTGGTTTTATGGCATTCAAATGCTTTATAAATATAAATTTATAAAGAATAGAATAAATTCGATCGCTCTGGCGGGTCACGAGTGGCTGAGTTGGTCAGGCATCCGCCCCGTAATGGCGCGAAAGGATGCGGGTTCGAGTCCCGCTGAGTGATCGAATTTTTTCTATTCTTTATAAAATTATAAATAAATGGTAAGTTGGTTTTATTTTTGAATACCTACATAGGGGTAGATTGAAAATGCTGTCATTATAGGTCAATACGCTTATTAGAGTAAAAATACGGTCTATATTTGGGATGTTAAAGCATGATTTGCTTCTTTTTTTCATAATAGTGTAAATTAAGAAGGAAATTGTCATTACCATAAATCTTACCATAAATCGTCTTGTTTAGAAAAAATAATATTATTTATTTTATTTATTTCATCTATCAAGGATTTTGATGAAAACAAAAACATACACAAGATGTTACATATTTTTAATATCATAATATAATTTGCATTTAAAAGGAATGAGATAGCATGATAGTGAAAAAGAGACGTATATAAAGTGACAGTTAAATTTGGCGCCAAACGTATTAATTTTTTTTGTCTGTTAAAAATTTTTTGCTGATTAAAAAACAAATTAATTGTATTATAATTAATACTTATTTTAAATATGCCTATATATTATCTTGGATATTTTTTCTATACATATAAAAAATACAATGTGTAGTACTTATTGTTAAAATATTAAATAGAGATGTGGTAGTTTTTATGTTGTTACTGTTTTTAGCATTTATAATGTATTTATTGATAGTTATGTAAGTTAAACATATTTTTATGCACAAAACAGGTTTTATAAACTTTTGTTTTTTGAAAGTATTTTTTTTATTTCTCATATTCTGATCTCTTAAGTTAAAATATACAGGGTGTAATCGTTAAGTGTGCACAAGCGATTATTCCGTAACTATTGCAGATATCAAAAAACTTTAAACTGATATCGAAAGCCCTTTACCTAATGAGTAAAATGACAATATTAACTTTATAAAAATAAAACGAGAAATATCCAAAAATTTTACATCAAACACGTCAAGTTTTTTGATATCTGCAATAGTTACGGAATAATCACATCGATTACACCTTGTATACAGGGTGTCCCAAAAAGTAGTAATGAACCTGGCTATCCGAATCACCCCCATGTATGTTATGCGATTTTTCGTATTTTCGGAGTTATGACATTTTTTTTCAATTATTCACCTATCGCCGAATACGATGATATTTTCATGGTGACGTGAATTATTGCGATAGATGCTCGATTTTTTTGTGTGCTAAGCTGAAAGATACGTGCAATAATTGACGTCACCGTGAGTGAAAATATCATCGATGATTCGGATAGCCCTCTAGGTCCTCTACCTCCCAGCTTCCGTTCATCACTACTTTTTGGGACACCCTGTATACAGGGTGTCCCACTGTTGGTATACTAAGCTCAAAGGAGGTTATAGTATTGCATACGCTGAGTACGTAAAAAATACATATAAAATTCCAGACGCATTTTTTTCTGAAATAGATAAATTCTTAAAAGTCTATGTGTACACCCATAACAAGCAACCCGCCCAACTTTGCCACCAGCACGTGAGCTATCGTTTAAGATTATGTTTTCATAGACAAAATGCTCACATTAGAGATGCGGTATATGCCGGCTGCGCGAAGCTAGAGAAGAAAACATGAATTTTCAGGAAAAATTTAGCAAAAATTTTTTGATGTAATTTTGTTGTTTGAGTATTTTTTACGTGATCAGTGTACGTAAAACTACAAGTCCCTTCGCGCTTAGTATACCAATAGTGTGACACCCTGTATAGAACCTAAAATATATTAAAGTTTAATTTTATTTCGACAAAAAGCAGTATTATTAATATAATACGTCCATCAGAGGCACTTTATTGTATTTATTTTTAAAATACTCACAGATGTAATTAAAATTATTTATTTTTTAATTTCTAGTCAAGCTACTTGATGTATGTAGAATAGATAATAAAAAAATATGAAATGGTGTATTATTAATTTTTCTACTACCCTACAATGCTGTTATATGGAACTTACTTCTATATCTATAAAAATGAAACCCGTTTTCCTTGGTCACGGCATCACGCGTGAACGGGTGGACCGATTTCGATAAATTTTTTATTATTACATATATTCCTTGAAAGTACGAGGATGCAGGTTCTTATTGAGAGAAAACGTAAATATGTACCACGGGCGAAGCCGGGGCGGACCGCTAGTTTTTCATAATCTATACTAATATTATAAAGCTGAAGAGTTTGTTTGTTTGAACGCGCTAATCTCGGAAACTACTGGACGGTTTGAAAAATTCTTTCGGAGTTAGATAGCCTATTTATCGAGGAAGGCTATAGGTTATATTAGGAGGATAGGTTATATATCATCACGCTAAGACCAACAGGAGCGGAGCAATGCGGGTGAAACCGCGGGGAATGTCTAGTATTTGATAAGAGTTATTATAAGTAGGTATAGATATGAAAACCCACAGGACAGTAATTCTTTGGCATGTTATTATAATATATGATGTTACATATGTATTTTGTAAAATTGTTAAACTGACATGATTTAATAGAGCAACTATGAAGTTTCTTGCCGGTTCTTCTCCGTAGATACTGCTTTCCGAATCGGTGGTAAATTTTAAAATATGTAATGACGTTTCAAAAGTGCTTCTCTAAGAAGTCTAATTGAATAAATAAATGTTTGAGTTTGAGTTTGTTTGAGTTTGAAAATATGACTAATTTCTAAAATTCTAGAAAAGTGCGCGCGGAAAAGATTTAAATTGTGAAAAGTCATGTCTACCTCATTTATAGAAACATGCATTAATATAATATTATTATGCAACATAAAAACAGTTTTTATTATTCATTATAATATATTTAATGGAGTACTAAATGTACCTTCAACTGTAGGGTAATTTTCCATGAATTATCTGAAGAAATGCGTAGTAATTATTTACGAGAAATAGTTATATACTTTGTCATAAAAAATAACCTTAAGCCTTAACTAGATAATAATATTAAAAACTGGCAATTCTTATTAATCTATTATAAAATAATCTATTATATAATATCATAAAGAGGCTTAAGAGGTGAGATGGATGCATAAGAGGTCCTGAGTTCGATTCCCGATAAAGACTAAAAAAAGACGTGTGGCACTCGGAGACTGCCGCGGCCGCGGTAAAGCTATTGCATAGCATAAAAAGTATCTTCGCTTTGCCGGTCGGAGTGTGGTTAGGTTATTTCGTTACGGAATTTTTACATTCGGTCGCCGCGCTCAAGGCCCGCGATAGAAGCTATGCAATAGCTTAAAAAATGTTGATAGGACACAGAAGGCTGATTACGTCCGTGTCCCAGGAAAAAAAAGTCATAAAATAACTACTTATTTGATCCTTGATATATATGTGTAAGACCAACTTACGGACAGATTTCATTCAAACTTTGTACTAAAAATTTAGGGAACTAGCTTCCGCCCGCGACTTCGCACGCGTGGTGTTTTGATAAAAGATAGTTTGTTTGTGCCAAATTTCATCAAAAACGGTTGAGAGGTTTAAACGGGAAAGCGTAACAGACAGACAGACTGACAGAGTTACTTTCGCATTTATAATAGTACCTAGGGATTGATAACAAAAAATATAACGTGAATTTAACTATCTTTATATTAAGGTAACGGCACCAGTGGTGGACAAGCATCCAGTAATGGACAAAATAAATATTAAATTTAAATATTAAGACCAAAATTAACGTTATATAATTTGGCAATACTTATAATAAAAGTTTGGTTCATAAGCTATCAAAATACGACATTTCATCTTATTCGGCCAAAATGTTTGAAGATGGCAGAACGTTATGTTTAGTTGCTGCGACTCGTTTCGAAGAAATCCGTTTTTACTAAGAAAATCCTTAAGGAAGTGAGGACACAATTTTGGTTATAAGAATTTTTGTATAAATGTCAGCAAAATTTTATATTACTTTTATTTATAGTAGTTAAGTGTACGAAATATTACACGATTTAGTATCATGATAGGTTATGTTGTTTAAATAAAATTCATCAGTGTCCATAACTGGATTTAATTCTATGGATATATCCATTTATGGACATATGTCGAAAATAAACTTTTTTTAAAGGTATTAATTACATGCGCTTTTCTGTATTGTCTTTTCTTTCTGATTAATAATATACCTATTACGACCATTTCAAACAAAGGGTTCCAATATTGTACAACAATTGTCCATGACTGGATTTGCTTTGGTTCCTATAATGGACATTGATATTTTTTGTTAAAATTACACTAATGGGTCCAACAACATAATATCTATCTAAACATGAAGAATATATTTTAGAACAATGGGTCATTATTGCTGTGCGACTCGTTCTCGGCTTCATTCTCTATCACTGCGTAGAAAAGTCGCATACTTATGCGTATTGTTTGGATCGTTGCCTGCTGCTAAATTTCACCACCATATAGCACACACGCTTAAATTTCATCCACACCATCTTGACAACAGTTTAAAAAAAGCTTTTTGTCTCGTGCTACAATTTGGAATCCATATCGATGGACCGATCAGATTAAGAAGAAGAAGTCCCAAAATGGATGGAATGGCAGTACTTTTTTTAGTTATATTTTTCATCCCTGACTTATTGAGAAAAAAAAACCATATTGGTGTTTCTTAACGGACATAACTCGTATTTAACGATGCATTTGTCCAATTTTTGCATAGAAAATGGAAATTAAGACTGTTTTAAATATTATAAGTATGCAAAATAATTAATAAGTACTATTTTTTATAAATACATCTCCGATTTATTGTATTCCAATCATCATTTTCAAGATTCTATTGATAACTATAAGTCTTCTCCAAGTGTAAATAAGTGGAGAAACGACATTAGGTACAGTCCATAAATGGGTGTTCATAACTGGATGTTGTCCAAAACTGGGTGTCCATCATTAGATTTCTCACTGTCCAACACTGGTGCAAAAAAGTGTTTTTTTAATTTATAAATAACTTCATTATTTATGCATTGTAATCTTTTTTCTAACATTGGTTACCTTAAACTAACATTGAACTAAAGGTATAACTAAACAATATCCAATAAAGTTAAAAAACCTACGAGAAATTTGTAAAAAACTTCAATTTTTTCCTTAATCTGTACAAGACTGGTGCCGTTACGTTAGGACGTGTCTTTTTTACTCTTTTTAAACTTTATATATTAAATTCTCTTTCTATGTATAAAAATCAGACAACCTTTAAGCGGGCCGTCCATAAATTACGTGAGGTGATTTTTATGATTTTTTTTTGTTTCAATCAGAAAAAAATTGCGTGATATTTGTCGAGACCCCTCACCCCAACGTAAGATTATAATAGATGAGATTTGACTAGACCCCCACAAAATATCTCACGTTATTTATGGATAACTCCCTAATCCATTACAAATTAGAGCTGATTTTTCAATCCTTGGTTAAAACTTATTCGTCGAATAACGTATTAATCTACCATTTCAAAAAGTATTCTTATTGCACGCAATCAAGCACGCAATTGACACACAGTTTACAGGTGACATTTTTATATCATCGTGTAATACTTTATTGGACGGGTAAGTTTTAACCAGGGATTGAAAAATCAGCCCTTAATGAAATAAATTAGTCATTGTTTTATTACTTATTTCCCGACTTTGCGTTTGGAATTTTTATTGAAATTTGAAACCTCTCCATCTAGAGATAAACATACAACCACTAAACCATAATTATAAAAAAACTAGCTGCTCCGCGCGGTTTCACCCCCGTGGCTCCTCTCCTGTTGGTCGTAGCGTGATGATATATAGCCTATAGCCTTCCTCGAGATAACACCGAAAGAATTTTTCAAATCGGACCAGTAGTTCCCGAGATTACAATTTAGAACAAACAAACAAACTCTTCAGCTTTATAATCTTAATATATATAAATCTCGTGTCACAATGTTTGTCCTCAATGGACTCCTAAACCACTTAACCGATTATAATAAAATTCGCACACCATGTGCAGTTCGATCCAACTTGAGAGATAGGATAGTTTAAACATGTAGGTACCACGGGCGAAGCCGCGGCGGACCGCTAGTATTAGTATAGATCTGTGAACAATCTTTCTTTCATTACATTAGATAATCAATAATATCTTAAGTTTTTTAATTATTTATTGTCATATTAATGGCCTTTTGAATAACTGTTATTGTTAGCTAACGTACTTATTCTATGATAAATAGTTTCGAACTCAGTGAGGAACCACGTTTTACATAATTTGTGTATAAAAAATTAAAAAGTTTTTGTGAAAATTTATTTTTTTGAACTCGGATTTTTGTGCGGTAAGTTTTGCTTTTTCTGTGACTTTTAAGAATTTATTATAGATTTTATTCAAATTCAAATTGAGGTCTTTTGTGTATTAGTTTTATTTTCGAAGTTAAATACTAAGTTATCATTTGCGTTTATTATCAGAAGCGTATAAAAATTTGTTTGGGGGCCCTTAGGAAGGGTAAAGATTTCTCACAAAAGAAAAAAAAATGCATAAAATTAAAAAAAATATTTATTCATCATAATTATCTATCTGTCACTCATTCCAAAATTTTTACAAACAATTCAAATTAAAACACACAGGAGACCAGTAAATTGTTTTTTTTTTAGATACTTTTATCATTTCTGAAAAAAAAAATGTTGGGAATTTTATTTATTTACTAGCGGTCCGCCCCGG
>CAJQZN010043380.1:54639-90767 GCA_907164685.1 Colias eurytheme | reverse complement strand
AAGTTTGATTTTTTCACAGCATCAAGGGACCGTGGACTTCGAGTATTGAATATTAATATCAACTTCATACCTCCACGCATTCCTGGAGAAAAGGGTCTCGACTCTTGACTGACAGACAGACATACGGATAACAAAGTACATACAGGCGAAACTAATATACTTACGAGTATTCAAATACAAAACAAGCGTCTACGCGAGCGAAACCCGGTCACACAGCTAGTATATAAATAAGAATGTTTATCAGTAACAGTTGTAATTAGTGTCTGGTCGCATTCCAGGGATCGAGTTGGTTACAGTCTGAGAAACGATTTAACTGACTGATAAAAGAGGGGTATGGTTCTTCGAGTGTATGTATGTGTATGAGTAGAGTGTATTTGATAGATTTTAGCGTAATTGAGAGATGTATTTAATTAAAAAGTGATACTGGTTTCATCAAAATATTGAAAAGAAAATGGAAGATTTTTAGCGCAACAATGTTTTTTAGGGTTCCGTACGGATAGGGTAAAACGGGACCCGAATGTCGGATTTGCGCCACATTGCGACATGAGGTTTTTTTATACTTATAAAATTTTTATGGCACATTATTACTGTATATTGTACAATATATTATATAATATTTCAGGAACCCTACCCTTATTAGTAAATATGGGAAATTATTACTGTGACGTGTGTGTGTGTTCATCAGATACAGCCTGATAACTGACGTGTGTCCGTCAGTAATCAGGCTGTATCTGATGAACTGTGATAAAAACATTTGAAATTATCAGAGATTGCGTACTTTTGAAACCGATATATACCTATAACAACAAGTAATAAAAAATCACGATCATAAATTCAAAATGGATGACACATTTTCTTGCAGTTGTTCTATAACGTAGTACGTAGGTAAACGGAACCCTCAGTGTCGCGAGACCGACTCGCACTTTACCAATTTTCAATTTTATTTAAGTGCCGATGCATAAACGACAGCGTATTTAATACGTTTGTGTGTGTGTCTGTCTGTGGGATCGTACCTCTCGAACGGATGAACCGATTTGGATTTTTTTTGTTGAACGATAAATTAGACAGGTTATGTTATTATTAGCTAAGTTCTTAGATCAATAAATCTAAGGCTTACTTATATGAAAATCGGTCAAATAGGTACCTATATTTCCACCGCCGCAAATTGGTTTTGAAACTTTAATTGAAGTAGATAGGTAGGTAATAGTTTGAAAGAAAGAAAGAAAGAAAAACATTTATTTGACAACACAGCGTGACACATCAAAAAGTAGACAATAAAGAAAAGAATACATACAAATAACACAAAAAATTCAACACGAAAAAAATAAAAAATATTAAAACAAATTGTGCCCGCAGTACCGCCAAAAAGGACCTAGTTCAGCTTGTGCCAGGCATGAGCCTAGCGCTGGTTTTCAACTAGAACCTAGTTTCGATGGACTATAACTAACTAGCTTTCCGCCCGCGGCTTCGCCCGCGTTTTCAAAGAAAAACCCGTTCCCGTAGGATTTCCGGGATAAAACCTATCCTATGTCCTTTCTCGGGTATCAAAATATCTTTAAACCAAATTTCATGCAAATTGGTTCAGTAGTTAAGGCGTGATTGAGTAACAGACAGACAGACAGACAGAGTTACTTTCGCATTCATAATATTATAGTATGGATTAGATAGGTAGGTATAATGCGTTTAGGGTTCATAGGCAACCTAGACTAGGATACTCATATCCTTGTAGCTAGGTATATATGTATACGTATATACGTACCTAGGTACCAACTTTCACATTTTAAAAATAATTTAGGTAGGTACTAAGAACATGGGTTGCATTTCAATTCACGCATTACAGTTGTCTTGCAATTAAAAAAAACTGTAGGTCAGCGTACTCCGCCCTACCAACTTTAAAACTGTTTTTAGTACCAAAACCGCTTCGAAATCGGGTCTTAATTTAAAAACCACTGGACCATAGCGTCCATTTACTGTTATGCTACGGCCACACTACCTTGCCGTCTACCGGGCTGTTACCGCAATAATTATGGCATTAAATTAACGTCTAAATTAATGCATGAACTGGTGTGGTTACACTACAGTTTACCTAGATATGTCGGTAATTATTGGCATTTACCGCAGCAAAAAAATATTAGTTAATAATTAATATATAATATGGTTTCTGTAATAATTAATCAAGGATTCTTTCTTTTTAAAAAGGATTTTTTTTTTTTCAAATCATCTATTGTACTTGGAAATGATAAATTTTGTTTGATCCGACACCACGCATCATTGTGTACACTGCGATGTTTATAGTTCTTCTGTTGGGTATCCCCAAGATCCCAAAGAGAAGAATTCCAAGAATTCCAAAAATTTGCACCATCGAGCGCTTTTTCATTTGACCACTCCATGTCGGTCGATACGTGCGTCGCCGGTGGTAAGTGTGGCCGCATACGCAATAATTACGGCGGTAATCTTCTTTGATGTGCGAAAGAATACCGCCGCCGGAGCTATTGCCTACCGCCATTTGTCATATTGATTGGCATTGTAGAATTATGGCCATAAGTCGTGGTTACACCTAGGTGTTGTTAAAGTTGTGGCAATAATTATTGGCATATCACGGTAGTGTGGCCGTAGTATTATAGTTAGTAGCTACGCACTTTTTCTGTATTCACTATAGTATTACCACAGTATTACAATATTATTATTGTAATACTATGGTATTACCTCCTTCATATTTTACAGTTACGTAACTAATACATACCTACTCAATAACTAATACCTAATCAAAAATTAAAATTTCTTATAAGATTGGTAGAAATTTTCGCAGTTATAAATTTTTAACCATCTTCAAAAAACGGAGATGGTTTTAAGTAGTTTAATTGTATTTTCAAAAAAAAAACCGGCCAAGTGCGAGTCGGACTCGCGCGCCGAGGGTTCCGTGGTAGTAAGTTTAAAATTATTAAAAAAATATATATTATGTGATGGAACTAAAAATTTATGGTTTTCGTAATTTTTCCTTTATCTATGCTATAAGACGTTGCTTCGTACCAAATTTCAAGATTCTGAGTTCACGGGAAGCACCCTGTAGGTTTTGATTCCCTTGCAAGTGTCGAAAATTTGCGGCATAAACGGCTGTATCTTTTGATTGCGTTGGCTTAGAAGTTTGATTTTTTCACAGCTTCAAGGGACAGTAGACCTGAGTAATTGATATAAATTTCAGCTTCATACCTCTACGCGTTCCTGAGAAAAAGGGTCTTGACAGACGGACGGACGGACGGACGGACAGACGGACAACAAAGTGATCCTATAAGGGTTCCGTTTTTTCCTTTTGAGGTACGGAACCCTAAAAAGGCAATAAACTAATGCGTCTTGAATAATAACACACAGAGATAAAAACGACAAACATTGTTTTTAGTTAAGCCACGGTATTGAATCATACGCGTTTATCAAGTTTTCTATTTATAAACTTTATTGTAATATTATTTGAAAGTCACCTACCTCCCAATGAAAATTCAAAATACCAAAAAAGGTTAGCGTACCAAATGTAATAATTATAAAAATAAATATGTCAAGCTACCCACGATAATAACCTCGTAATTATATGAATCATCACTTAATGAAATTGCATTGCGAATAAGTTAAACCTAGCTCTTAGTCATCTCTCAAATTTGGGATCATGAAACAATCGAATTTCGTAAAACCGCGCTAAAAGTTAACACAAATAAAAGTTATGAAAACTCACTCTGGAAGTACGCGGCTGATGACGTCACCGCCGACCAAATATAATCCAGGGCCCTCATGATACAGAACACCATCACGCTCCACACAAAAATACAACTTATCGAAGACAGGTACAGTCAAATCGACAAACTCATTCGACTTTTCAACCATAAAATTATCGGAACACACATCATCACGATTCTTAACTCGGGAGGTTAAAGACCATTCACGCAAACCACCAGACACTTTTATGCGATAATTACAATTGAACTCATCGCACAATGCGTTATCTACGTCCACCGATGTTATCCATGGCGACACGGCGAGCGTGTTTATTAAAAATAATAAAAGTATTAAACCACTAGTCCGTAACACACGCACAGTCGCCATGACACACGGAACGCGAATGAAACGAAAAATGAAAATACGATTACGGGACGGGAATATCGATTATCGATTCACATTGATTCCGAATCGAGTTGCAACTCGAATGAATGTTTCGATTTATTTATTATCTGTTGCGTATAGGCCATAGTGATGTAATCGATAATTATTAACGATTAATGGTATATTTTCATATTATGCGTGCTATAAGAAAAATATCAATGATAAAAAAATCGCGAGAAGGTAAATTTTCTTATTAGACTCTTACGTGATTTTCTAAGTTGATTCTAATTTGAAGAGTTATAACCACGAAACAATATTACTTACACTGTGTTATAACTTCTTAACTATCGAGTTATGTTTTATATTAATCGATTCAGTTAAGTTCATACACAACACTAGTGGTTTTTAAAGTTGTCGTTAAAATAATCTTCATTTAAGATTAGAGATAATAAACGATAACGTTTGTAGGTTAAATTATGTAAACTGATTAAATGCAATGTCACGTGTTGGATTTGAATTTAAATTTAAAACATAGTTTATCTGGAGACAAATATGCAAAATCCCAAGTTTTAAAAGCTGATATTTTATAATTTATAAGTGTGTATTGTGTTTTTGCTTTTGGGAGTTTGCGTGTGTGTTTTTAATCCAGTAATTCAATAATTATTATTGTATGAAAGCTTCTTATTGTATATTATATTTTTATACTAAAATCGCAATAACATTGAAAAGTTGGCGCGAAAGATAATTTTATATTTCGCTAGCAGTATGTAGCGATTCTATAATCTATTTACGTAGGTTAATTATACTTACGTACGTAGGTTATCAGATTATGAATATTTCTGTTTTAACAAAAATCTATAAACCACCTTCAAGTGGTTAGAACCACCTAGACAAGAAATAAATAAATGAATACCTAGATTTTTCCAAGATTCCATGACCTGGGAGGTAAGTATATTTCTCTCAAACTCTTTCAATTAAAACAAGAATTTTCGAAATCGGTGCAGGCGTCTTAGAGAAATCGGGGAACATACATAAAAAAGAGCGTGTGTGCCGAGCACACGTGTCAGAAGTGAAACTTCTTTGGCAAGAATAAATAGATATAGTCAAATTTTTTACCGCCTTCATGACATAATGGTCGCGGTATTGCCATGACGCGACCTTTAAATTTTTCTCTCAACGCGCTTAGAAGTACACTTTAAAAAAAAAATCCGACGAATTGAGAACCTCGTTTTTTTTATTGGTACTTAAAGAAAGACGTGTATTTTTTTTTTCTTGTAGATAGCATCACTTATAAATAATAATACTGCTAACTACCTACTTACCTATACTTATTGGACTACTAATTTACTGACGTGTATCGATTGATTACGATCAGCGGACGTGTACTTACGTGTTTTCCCATTTAATTTAATTTTTAATAATACGGGCAAGTGTGTGTCGGGCATTTGAAAGAGAAGGGTTCAGTTATGAACCCTTCTCTTTCAAATGTTATTTTTGATTTCTAATCTATTTTTCTTTCTTCTTCTTTTGATTTCTTTCCCTATGTTATTTTTGATTTCTTTCGAGAGGACGACCAGTCGACCAATATTATAATTAATGCAAACGTAATAATGTTCCGTTACGCTTTACACAATCATACCACACCACTAAAGTGATGGATGAAATTTGAACAGTGACAGACCGAGACATTGGACATGGAGAAGATCCAAAAAGAGAAAAAAAAAACCTTAATGCTAGATGATGCTAGTGTACTGTCTGTTATCAGTTTATTGTTTAGTTACTTCTGTGTATCTAGTAATTAGGCATGACGAAAGATTTTGAAATCCTCTTCCATAATGTGTGTATGCGTTTACTATACAAGAAAAACCCTATATTTCGGTAATATACTTAAATTTAACGAAGATAAAAGCCATTTTTCAAAAAATATTTATTAACTGTGCCAAAACAGCTCGCAGGTGTCATGGCGTAGGCGTGACGTCAAACTTTGGTAAATACGTAATTATTTGTACGCATTGCGAAGAAAATTAAAAAAGTCTTTATTTAATGTGTTATAGAAACGAATTTCAAAGTTTATGAGTGGTGTGCAGTATTGCAGTATGAATCCACATAAAAATAATGCTCAAAAATGTGTTAATAATTATTTCAAGCGAGAAATAATAAGAAATGATTGTATAAAGTTGGTACGGAGAACCCCGAACCACGTATTCGTGAATTCGCAATTGTATTTCTGTTCTGAGTCGATAAAGCATACATGAAACAATAGAAAATAAATAAAAATGCGTATTCTCAACATATTCATAGCAACAAAACACATCTGACGCGAGTTGTTTACTTAAGCGTGACGTCACGCGTGTTTTAGTCAAAATGGCTAACTGCAGAATTTCAATGTTTTCTTTTATTGATAATCTCATTAATCTTAATGGTTTTAAGATTTCTAAGTCACTATATTGAATTTATTTATTGTACATTTTCCCTTAAAAACACTAATACGATCATTTATGGATACTGTCGTCATGCCTATTCGACTACAAAAAAAATATAAGTAGTCTAGGTACCTATAGTTACATAATAGTTGTATACGTAGTATATTATTATTAGTCTGTATAATAGGTACTAATAATTTATACGATGGATTTTTGAGACGAGTCAGTATTAGTCGAATTAAGTACGAATATGGTCAGATTTCCCGTATTTTCTCAACTTGAATTTAGTTGCAAAATAAGTAACTACAACTCGACCAAGCTTGCACCTCGCGTCGATTACGTCACACTGACGCTTACGTACGGTCTGCAAAAAATTAGTAGCTGTGACTTAAAAAAAGTAAACAAATGTTTGTTAGATTTTATTTTGATAGTTTGTTAGATTTTGGGAGGTGAGCGGGAAAGCGGGCGGGGCGCCGCATTCGAATGAAGATTTCGGGAAGTTTTATGGTTTTTTCGTACAAAATGTTATGAATGATTGATACGTTTTCCTATACCTGTAACACCTTTTTTATCTAATCACACAAGAAATTGTTTTGTGATACTTACATTGTTTATCTGATCCACGGAACCCTAAAAACAACGCATCCCTATTAATCGGTGTTTTGAAAAAATTACGCAAAGTTTTACGTAATTCAATGCGATACCATCGATTGATTATCTCTTATCAAAATCACACAGATAGGCTGTGATTTTATTTGATTAGAAGTTTTTATCGGTTTTTTAGTAACACTGAATAACACTGATATAGTTTTTGTAATCGATTCATATAATTTAACCGGAAAAAATATTATACCGGACAGATGTTCAATGATATTAGTAGTTAACTAGCTGCTCGCCCTGTCTCCACCTGTCTAAGTTTTTTTAATATCCTGTTGGTTTTATTAAGCAATAGCTTTCTGCCCGCGGCTTCGCTCGCTTTGTCTTAAACCCAATAAATTATAATTACTAAAATTTAAAACCTTCCTCTTGAATCACTCTATTCTATTAAACACTCAACAGAATCTGTAACGAAGATCTAGGTAATTTTATTAAAAATCTAAGCATACTGCAGACACAAAGAAAGACGGTTTGAAGTCATTGAGATAATATTAATAATGGAGCAGACACCACGAACAAAATCTGTGCGCCAAGATGGCGGCGCGGGGCGCGCGAATGACGGCTAGACAGTCATAGATTATGCGATGTCACTGACTCACCGCTATAGAGGCGACACTTTGTTTCTTTCTGTCTATTTTATTGGGTGCCACTCCTTACATGCACGTTGACTTGAAATTTTCTTTGTACTTACTTAATATTTATTTTAGATATAAACTGACTTTACTACGCGGGGCTAACAATATCTGGCATATAATATAGGATGAGGAGGTTCAATATGGGCTATGGGAAGTTTCATTCCTTACAAATTGAGCCTTTTTTAGAAAAAAAATAAAAGCCGTGTAAAAATTGTGTTTATTTATATGTATTTAGTTCATCATCCTCAGAACATGTTCCCGGCTCAGAAATTGCTTGTATTGTTCCAGTACTATTGTAGCACACCTTCGGCTAAAATAAATATAATAATAATAATGTTAGTGATGGCTAAAATAATATTTTATTTGTTATACAAATCCGTAAAATTTTATTATTATTACTAACATCAATACAAGGAACAGCAGACTTCTTTAGAATACGCCTTCCCGCTTTTGTGGTATATTTATCCTCATCGCGAAAATGCAATGAACAGATGCTAGTTCTATCGGATGGTAACCAGGTTTCTTCACTGCGGTTGTTTTGGACAAATTTTACCCATTTTTCTCTTTCTTCACGACCCAGACATGGAAACCTTGAATGGAAAAAATATTAATCTCTGAACTAGCGGTCCGCCCCGGCTTCGCCCGTGGTACATATTTCGCAATAAAAAGTAGCCTATGTTTTTTCTCAGGGTCTAAAGATTGTCTGTGCCAAATTTCATCAAAATCGGTCCAATAGTTTATGAGCCTATTTATTACAATCAAACAAACAAACAAAATTTTTCCTCTTTATAATATTAGTGCAGATAAATAAATAATAATTCAATTATACGTTCAAGTCAGTAGCTTATATACAATATCAATTAAAATTGATTAAAATCAATTAACAAAAAAAAAAAAATTGGTGATTAAGTAATTGATTTTCATATTTCATGATTTCACCTTTTTTCAATTAACAACCAGTCTAAGGTCAACTGGGGGAAATGCGTCTATGGGGTAAATGCAGCTTTTTGCCATTTCTCTAAAACTAATAAAAACACTACTACTCCCGCCATCTAGAGGTAGCAGTTTAAACTAAATTCGTAACTTTAAAAAGAAACAGAGGGCGTTGTCCATCAGATGTTTGACATGTCGACCATTTTGTAAAACACTGGTTTGTGCGCAAGAGGAGCAGCAAGAGGTGAGTGCTTATAATCCATAAAAATCCCTGGTTTTTGTTTGATTTTCAGGAAGATTTTATAATCCAGGTACGCAATACATGTTTGCTCGTCTGTTCACGTAGTTATTTTTATTTCATACATCTTAATTGTTGAAATATGAATATTGTAATTTTTAGGTAATGGTTCGATTTTAAGGATAAATGCGTCTGTTTATTTTGGGTAATTGCGTCTGTGTGAAGCATTTACCCCGATGCCAGGGGTAGTCAACCTTTGTATGAATGAGTACATTTCTAGTTATTTTTTCTTTCTATAACGCTTGTTAAGAACACTCAATAATTTTAATGTTCCTTTTTATTTTTCGAATCATTTGAAAAGTCAGTAAAACAATTTTTTACTGGGCGCACCAAGTAAACCATCAAAATTCTACTAATATAAACGCGAAAGTTTATGAGTATGGATGTATGTTTGTTACTCCTCACGTAAAAACTACTGAATAGATTTTAATGAATCTTTACAAATAATATAGCTTATAAATCAGAAATGCAAAAACTTTCGAGTTAATAATATTAGAAGAAGAAGAAGAAAAAATATTTATTTAGTGAAACACACAGACATCTCACATATTAGTAGGATGAACACAACGTGGCAGGACAACGTTTGTTTGGGTCAGCTAGTACTGCATAAAGCTCTATCACACATATTTACTACAGCATTTTTTTCTGAAAAAAGATTCATACATTTATAATAAATATTTATATACGTGGCTATGATGTGTAGGTGATTCTGACATTCTGGTGTATTTTTAACTACTGGCCAACTTACAAGTTATGCAGGTATTAATTTAGTCGTTTCGTTTCAGGTATTCATGAGTTTGTCAACATGCCGCGCAAATACATAAAAAAAAGAATCCCACTTACTCTTTAGAAACTCTAAAAAAGGCTGTTAATGAAGTTAAAAATGGGACTCTGAATGCTTACCAAGCATCAAAAAAATATGCAATACCACGAATGACCATTGTAGACCGCGTCAAACTTAGAAGAGGCATTGTGAAAGAAACAAAAGGTAGACCAACCAGGATCGATGCAATAAATGAAAAAAGACTGGCTAATGGACTTCGAACGATGGAAAAGTATGGTTTCGGACTATCTTCAAAAGAAACAAGTATAATAGTAACTACGTTTATCAAACGTAATAAAATTAAAACAGATTTTAAAGATGATACACCAGGTTACGATTGGTTCGCAGGTTTTCTGTAATTGAATACCTCCTAATACCTCCTTTATTGTAATTTTTCTGTAATTGAATGTTGAATATGTGATATTTAGATAACATTAATGGCTCATGCAAAGTTTTTGTTAATTTTACTTATTATTTGGATCCTTTGTTACTTATCTGGATTACAAGATCAAGTAATTTGATTGTTGTATAAGCTCTTGCTCAAAAAGAAAGACTTGAACTCATTCCCATTTAATATGCTTTGTTTATTCGCAATTGAAAAATACTTTATGTGTTACCATTGTATGCTTAAATATTTGTAACAAATATACCTACCTTTAAATAAATGTTGCAATTTTAATATAATAATTAGTATTATTCCAATGTGGAAGCCCATCTTAAGAAAATGTTGACAACATCTGGATTAGTCATTGGGTAAATGCGTCCGTGCAGTATGTAACGCATTTTCCCCATCTAAATTAAAGTGGTTCTAGTAGTCTCAGTTTTTTCACTTTTTTAAATTGTGAAGTATAACTGAATGCAGCATTTCAAAAAGAACTGACTTACCTTTGTTTCAACTTCAAAAAATATCTGGTTTAAGAGTTATTCATAGCAGACGCATTTACCCAAAATGGGGTAAATGCGTCTAAAATCTAAATTTTAAAAAACCTCTGATAACTTTGATATACGTTACTCTTAAATAAAGCTATTAATTATATCTTAAACATAATTAGTTACTAAAGACATATTTGATGAAATTTTTTAAAAGGACTTCATAGTTTAACTTTTGTGGGTCATGAAAGTCAACAAACGAAAAATGTGACGCATTTCCCCCAGTTGACCTTATGCTTTTCTAAATATGTAAAATTATTATTTTATACTATAAAAATATACGCCAGCAAATATTACTAACAACACTTATTTCATGCCCAATGTCATATCTTAAATTTTTAATCTATGACAAATGACGCAAAATGTCGCCCGCCAAAAATTTTGTTCTAACTAAGTTTTAAAAATTATTATCTAATTACTTACTGATTGAAAAGTTATTCCTTTGCACTTTTCCGTATTATTTGTATTATTTGTGCAATATCGTAACACACACGTAGGCATATTTGATGCGTTTCACTTTAAAACAAATAAAAAATGAGCGTGACGTTCGCGCCAATGAGCGAGCAAGCGACTGAGTGCAGTTACGCCACATGACGTATGTTGAGTGGAACATAAGTGGTGTAGGCGGTATCGACTCCATATTAATATTATCTCAATGTTTGAAGTACACATGCTGAAAATGTTGCTATCCAGGAATAGTTTCCACTTATAAATTTATAAAGAATAGAAAAAATTCGATCACGAGGCGAGACTCCAACCCGCGTCCTTTCACGCCAATCTGGGGCGGATGCTTGACCAAGTAATTGATAATTTTATTCATATTTTTTTAATAAGATTTAAACAATATTTATTTGTTACGTTGATTGGTTTTAATTTATAAGTAATAAAAGGCACACGGCTCACTTGCCGGCCCGCGCGCCGCGCTTGTTACACAGATTTTGTTCATGGTGTCCTCTCTATAGTAATACCTCAACGTTCAAGGCATAAACTGTCTGGAAACAAGAGGTCATAATCACGGTCGCAGATGTTGCGGAATAGAATTATGCTGATAAAAATTCACAGAGCTAAATAAATTATTAAAAATATTCTATTCCTGCAAGCAAATTAAATGAATGGCATATATTGTGAAGAAAAGAATGCGAGTTTCATCAATACCGAAAATTATAACAACCTGATTTTGTATCAAAAAATAAGCATCTTGAAGAAGTTAAAAACAATTAATAATCTACGTATTATACCTTCTTATTAGATAACTATTGATAGTGAAAGATTTTTTCTAGTAAACAATGATAATATCAAGAAGCTTAATTGGATAATATGTTAAAAGATAAAAAAATTAACAATACAACATAATAGTAGGTACAGTAGTAGAATAATAAAATTGGCAACATTTTAGGCGCCGACAGCGGCTTATGACTTATGAGACTCCTTTTGTGGCGCATTCAGATTTATAGAAAACATTTTTGCATGTAAAATTTAAGGAAGAAAGAAACGATCCAACACAAAATTACTACCTACTATTAAATTTATAATACTAGTCTACTAGCATAAATTAATATTACAAAGCTGACGAGTTTGTTTCATAGGAACTATTAGAAATTATTACGTATCTTATTTACGAGTTACGAGTTACGACTTAAAAAGAATTGTTGGAAAGTTCATTTATCGATTAAAAAGTCAGTCTGACTTAAAAGCTGAAGCTGTTTGAACGCGCTTATATCAAGAACTACTGTTCCTATTTGAAAAATTCTTCCCGTCCGATTAGGGCCCTTCTGGCCTCCTCCACTCAAGCGACAGCTCAAGCCGAGGTTCGTGGTCCCCGTCAAGGGGGGACGCCCTTGTGCATGTCGCTACCAGGGTGAACCTTCAGTTCACCCCCGCGTCCGCGTTAAAATGTAGAAGCCCTTCTGGCTAACATTGAGAGACACCACACAAAAAAAAAAAAAAATGAAAAATTCTTTCGGTGTTAGATAGCCCATTTATCGAGGAAGGCTATATTCTTAGATATATCATCACGCTAAGACCAACAGGAGCGGAGCACTGCGGAACACAGTTAGGCTATTAGAACATCACTGTAATCAATGGGATCTATACAGGGTGACTGGTAATTCGACATGATCCTTCAAAGGGTTTATACTAGAGGTCATTTGCAACAAATTAAGTCCAGCTAACCAGGGGTCAAAAATTGGATGGTTATTGAGCTATGACCCTTTTCTTTTTGAGGTGATGCAAGTTTTGGGCAAGTTTTTTTCTTTTAAACTGATCGCTCATTCTTCGGCTTTCAAAAAAATATAAATTGAATGTTAATAGTGTAGTAGTTTATTCGTAATTAATTGTTTTTGGTAAAAATGCAGCAAAATTTCATATCAAAATCCGTCATAGCATTACTCTATGGTCATAGCTCAATAACCATACATTTTTGACCCCTGGTTAACTGGACTTAATTTGTTGCAAATGACCTCTAGTATAACCCCTTTTAAGGATCACGTCGAATTGCCAGTCACCCTCTATATAAAAATAAATAATACACACGGAACCAAAACACAAATTTATTATACATATTATGGAATATTAGCTAGATAATCTTTAACGTGAGCCGGTTCCAGTCTCCGGAAGCCACTCGCATCACATATCCCCACTTCAATATTGTCCGCAGTCATTTGTCCCTCGAAACCCTCTTTGAGAGTTAAAATGGCTGTGTGCACTGCGTCATCTAGTTCTAATTCTTCTGTGTATCTGAAATTGTATGAAATTTAATTAAAATATTGGCTAATATTTGTGTTGGAATTTGGAAGTGAAACTTCTTGACGTAAAATTTCAAGTGAAAGAGTAACAAACACCCACACACATCCTCACAAACTTTCGCGTTTATAATATTAGTAGGAAGTCTGACTTATTGTAAAGCTGAAGAGTTTGTTTGTTTCTTTGAACACGCTAATCTGAAGAACTACTGGTCCGATTTCAAAATTATTTCGGTGTTAGATAGCCCATTTATCGAGGAAGGCTATATGCTATATACCATAAGGCTAAGACCAACAAGTTGAACGCGCTAATCTGAAGAACTACTGATCCGATTTCAAAATTATTTCGGTGTTAGATAGCCCATTTATCGAGGAAGGCTATATGCTATATACCATAAGGCTAAGACCAACAAGGGCGGATCACTGCGGGTAAAACCGCAGGGCACAGCTAGTATAAAATAAAACTAAAAAAATATCACTGTTTAATTGATTTTTATCTTTTTCTTTAAAGTTAAAACACTAAACTGTATTTAATGCTATAAAAATAAACACATTACTACAATAAAACCAACCTCTTCTCCAAGAAAGTCTTGCCGTTATTAAAGTTCTTCCCCATAGCGGTGGCTTTCCACGCAAAGTATGCCCCTGACGGGTCACATTGGAACAAGTAGGGACGGTCCCCGTCCCACCCGCAGATTAGGAGCGACACTCCGAAGGGACGGACACCACTGGAATGAAAACATACTTTTAAAACATAGGAATATTCAATTTATACAAAAAAACGACGTATGGCACTCAGGGACTGCCGCGGTAAAGCTATTGCATGCTATGCCTTCAAGCCACACCGCCACGCCCGTCGGAGTGGGGAGCGTGAGGTTTTTTCGTTACGGAGTTTCTCGATTCGGTCCCCGCGCTCAAGGCCCGCGATAGAAGCTATGCAATAGCTTAAGATGACTTTTTCATTAAAATGAAGGTGTTCTCGAAATACATAAAATATAGCCTTTGGTGTTGCATACAATACTACATATAAATTTTTATATACAGTCAATCCGGATAATAATTGTGAACAAGGGTGATTGGAAACAACACCTCTTACACTTTTAACTTTTCTTTTACAACTCTAAATAATATATAGATCCAAATACAGTTTAAAAAATTTGGAAATTCAACTGACTGATTATAGAAAAAAATTATTGTTAATTGCTTAAAATCCACCCCCCACCCCTGTTCACACCATGGCTATATACACAATTTATAATAACTTACACCCACGTGCAAAATCAACTATAGTACATGTGTTTTTTCATGAGAGTGACTATCATACATCCACCCTCAAAAACTTTAATAACATTTGTAGGATAGAATTTGACCACCTCCTCGGTACAGTGGTTGACGCGTGAGCGTAACACCGAGGGGCCCTGGGTTCGATTCCCGGTGGAGGCGAAGAAAATAAAAAGTTAATGATGTTAATCATGAGACAAATGAAGCTTATAGATACTTTAATTATACTTATAAACCAACATACCCAGACTGCGTATACTCTTGCATGACGGTAGCGACTCTCTGCACTAGTTGCGCGGTAGGTATCGGCTCATGGTACATCAGGTAATACTGTTGCGCCATCTTGCGAGCCTGCGTCACGAGCAGACGGTAGTCTGGACCCATGCCGGAGTAGACCATACCTGGGATTTATTTATTTATTGATTTGGTCAACCAACATTTGTTTACAATGATTCTTAAATATAATTATTATATAACATATAGTTCTTGCGATAATTAGAGGTTAACACAGCATGTGCCAATTATACAGAGCTATATCTTAAGAGTACAATACAAAATTATTTTTATTATTAAAAGAATAAGAAATTTTTAATTAATGGATGATGACAACAATAATTTAAAAGGTTTCAATTTTTGTATATCCTTCACTATAAAACGGAGCTTGTTGGGTGTATGGAAGAAGATGTCGATTTTATGGGATTGGGATGGGGAAATAGGAGGTTAAAAACTACATTTTGATTCAAACTTATTGGCTGTTCGGAAGTTAGGTGCAGGTGCGAGTGCCGGCGCACAGGTTAACGTCCCTAATATCTAAAATTGTTGACTATGCATCGGATTATATGTTTCAAGCCACCATTAAGCTAGAATCGTACTGTAGCAATGGTTGTGTTAGATTTTATCATTATGGTTAGGCATAAATATGGCGGGCAGCCAAAGATAGCTACTTTAATACTATACATTCCATTTTTATTTTATTGTAATGACATGATATAGATATGTATATGACAAAGGGCAGAAAAACAAGTTGTACACTTATTTAATGTAATAAACTATGTTTTAGCGTGATGGTATATACCTTATACCCTTCCTCGATAAATGGGCTACACAACATCGAAAGAATTTTTCAAATCGCACCAGTAGTTCTTGAGATTAGCGCATTCAAACAAACTCTTCAGCTTTTAAATATTAGTATAGATTTGGCTTAAAAGTTGTGTTCTATATATATCCATATTTGTATTGAAGTTAATATGGAGTAAACTCACCAATATGACCAGTGATCATCTCAACTTTGTTGACACTGTGCTCATCATACAGAATGCTTTTATGTTTGTTTTCTGTAGCTATAACCACTCCATTTGATGCTGAAAAGATATAAATAAACTTTTAAAACAAAGCCACTTTCAATTTTATTTGTAGTTACGAAGATTTAGATGTAGCGTATAACCTATAGATTTTGTAAGTTTTTACCTTTAATTCCGACGGAAGTCCCGCCGGCTGCTACAGCGGCTAAGGCATATTCAATTTGCACCAATTTTCCAGATGGACTGAAATATTAGAGAGTAATTTAAAGATTTGTAAAGAGGACATCACGAATCAAAGTTTTGTTTGTCATTGTTTTTGTAATTGCGGGGGAATTCAAAATTTAACTTTGTGGGGTATTAGAACAATTGATAAAGCACTCAAATATGCATGAATTGTTATAAGAAATAGCGTAAATAAATAAATTTACCTAAATGTTGTTAACGAGAAACTGTAACGTTCCGACGCCATGATTACAAAGCAAATTGTGATAGCGGCAGTACACATGGGGCCAAGGCGTTGGGCCAACGTGTTGGGAAAAAATGAAGGATATCAAGATTCCTGTTCACACATTGGCGTACTGATCATTCTGCATTGGCGCTTCAAAGATGGACGTAGTCCGTAGAAGTTCTTGCAGCCGCGGCAATTTATTTATATACAGTGCGTTTAATTATTACGTACATGTGCATCAATAACAATGAGTGTACTCTGCCGTCTGCGATGATACCATTTTCCAATCTCTATTGTCCTTTTTTTATGTCTGTATAAATAAAACATTATTATGTTTAGATTTTTTCAAATGTTTAAAATGTGTACATTTTAGGTACATTTAATTTAATTTTAACTACCTATAAAACGAAACTTTAAAGATTAGATTTTAGATATTATTATATTAAATGATAATATTATTTATGTAATAAAGCACAATTTGATCAAAATCATGCTCATTGTATATTGTTATTTACTTAATTTTTAAGAACAAGTAACTTTTTAATACTATTTTACTCATTTTATAAATATATTCATTTTTTTATCGCATTGTATGAAAGTGAGATAAGAAAAACATCTAGAATAATATAATAAATAGAAAATAGAACATCTAATTTTTTGAGTCATATGGTTTTATTTTTGTGTAGTTCATGCCGCGGATTCCAAATTATTCCTTCATGTCGATACAAATCTACGAATTGTAAAACCTCGGCGCCGCCATCGCTATCGGAACATGGTTAAACGTAAATTTCATTGACGCGCAACGATACTGTCTCCGCTGACGAGTAACAACAAACTGAACAAGACACCAACGTGTGAACGCTGTTTGTGGAGCGCGCCAAGATCCTTTGATGTGTGCACAAAAAACCGACAACATTCGGTTGGCCTGCCAATATTGGCGCCAACAAGGCTAATGAAGCCAACATACCGCCAAGTAGCTCTCTACACGTTGGCCCAACCCGTTGGCCCAACGGGTTGGGCCAATGTGTACTGCCACCATCAAAATTTTCGCTCTGTCATATTTCGGTGCTGGTTTGACAAATTTATGTTCGGATAATTGACTTAAATGAAAGCATGAAAATTTGAAGAAAATATATTTAAAGTCATTAAGATTTTTATCCAATAGAAATATACATTAACTATAATTAATTTGAATTTGAATTTTATAAACAGATTTTTTTTAAATTACTGTATATGTAAAATGTTTTTTCAAACAATAATTTTTTTTAAAGATTACCGATTATATTGACGATTTTTACCCATCACTACCACACATTTTTGATTGGCTACTTTTCAACCAATAGCATTGCTAAGCTTTCGCTCAATAATTTGAGTTTTGAAGATTGCGTCAATACAGTAAATAAATCAGTCTATTTTTAAATAGGTAGTTATCTCCTGTGGTTATCTCAAAATAGTATAAAAACATAGAAATGCTCACAAATCTACGTGGGATATCACCGCTGTCGGAAACAATGTCTGACAACACGTTAGAAAGGCAACGCGCTGAAAGAGCTCTAATAACCAAAACTCCGTCACTGCCCCACAAGAATTTATTGAAAACTAATTATTCCGATACCAATGGGAATGATGTTAGTAAAAATGTGTATAAAGGTCGAAAAACCTTCGTGTTCTGGACATTGGTGTGTTTATTGTTTATTCTGGCGATTGGAAACCTTATTTTAACTTTTATTATACTCGCTGTATTACGACTTGGTCAAGGTAAGTCTTTAGAATATTATGAAATTTGAAATCATGCACGTTCCTTTTGAAAGACTTGCCATAACTGGATAGCAGAATATTTTTTATAAAAGGTTTTTCGAAACAGAATTTCTAGTAGTTTAACTGAAATATGTACATAAATCACTTTAGCATGATGTAGCTTTGCGTTTTGTATAATAATGAAATAATTTTAATAATCAGATTAATACTTCTGAAGATTACCACCTACAAATGTACAGAGTTAGAAACATTACGTCTTCATAATCTTTTAAAATATAGAAAAAAAAAATAGAAAAAATAGATTTTATTGTTCAATTTGTTTGTTTGCTCTAGAGTCTAGGATTTGTTACTATAAGAAATTAAAAAAAAAAAATACATACATCTAACAATAGAATTGACTTTTTAATCAACTATAACATATGTTTTCAGGTCTAGAAAGCATGGAGTTCCTACCAGAACACAATGCTATAAAATTCTTTGGTGAAACGAACCTCGATCATGTGTACAAGAAAGATGGACTGATTGAAAGCTTCCAAGATGTTCCCATGGTGATAAGCAGTGAGAATGGATCCGTGCTGTTTAATTTGCAGACTCGGTAAGTGCTTAGTGTGATTTATAGTTCAGAAGATCAATTTTCATTAAATATAAACTGTAACTCAAACATTTATTTATTCAATTAGACTTCTTTTAGAAGTACTTTCGCATCGTCATTACATATTTTTAACATTTACCACCGATTCAGAAAGCAGTATCTATGGAGAAGAACGGGCAAGAAACTCCGTACTTAGTTGCTCTTTTAAAATAATTTTACATATCGTACATGTCCTTTATTTTTACGGTTGCCTGGAAGAGATTGCTGTAAGCAATAAGGCCGCCAATTGTGCACTTACCATATTCATGTTCTCCATGTTAAATTATATATGTTTTTTATTACTGGTATTGTACAATAAAGTGTAAAAATAAATAAAATAAATAAATAAATATGTAACTTACCTACATAATATATCATAATATGCCAAAGAACTGTCCTGTGCTTCTTACGCGACAACGTTCCATGGATTTTCATCTACCAGTCAATTCAAGATCAATTCTCATTAAATACTACAAGCAACTATGGAGTTTCTTCTCTATAGATACTGCTTTCCGAATCTGTGGTAAATGATAATATATGTTATGACGATTCAAAAGTGCTTCTAGAAGAAGTCTAATTGAATAAATAAATGTTTGAGTTTTGATGGAATAAGTTAACTGCGATGGCTAGTTTGTGAATGCAATTATGAAGATTTACTAACAAAAATATACATTGTTCAATTTATTGTTAAGAGCTTAGAACTAGGGTGCCCCCTAAGCTCTTATTGACAAAAAATTGGGGGTAGTTCTAATTTACATTTTTTTTGTTATCCTTTTCAACAATAACACACGTTTAAGAGTGACGAGATTGGGGGCTAAAAAAGAAATAAAAAACCCAATTAGTAAAATAATTTTATTTATTTATCATTTATTTATACAATATATATTTTGTTGTACATAATTGCTTTTTAGGGTAGTTTTAAAATTTCCATTTTTTATTAATTTTCAGTCTATCTCGTTCTGACATGCGTCACATACATCTGCAAGAAATCTTTATTATATAAAAAGTTACCATATTTGGTAGAATTTAAATTTGAAAGTCTTATAACTTAAAAAAAGGGTAGTTTTAAATATCAATTTTTTTGTAAATTTCCAGTCTATCCCGCTCAGACACGCGTCTAACAGTGAACAACTCGGGCGTGTTCATACGGGGCGTGAATTCGTTTGATTTAATCGAACCCGCGACCGGCGAGACGGTGTTCAGCACGAACAGCGCTGAGATGTCGATCACTGAACCGCTAAATAACTTGGTTGCTAAGGTAAGATTTTAGTGTATTAATTTCTGGGCAAAATTTTGGGGAAATACGTGTCATAAACTTAGTTGGAATGGTTTTAAAATATGAATAAAAAAGTGTATTTGTACGCTAATACGTTTTTTTGGAAATGACTGTACTGTACATGACTGTACTGTAAACTTCTTAGTTTAATTTAAGAGAGGAAGACAACTTCCAATACAAAATGTGCATTATTATAACTGTATATTAAAAACCAAAGTCTGTTTGTTTGCGATAAACTCAGAACTACTGCACACATTTTTGAGTCCATTTCAACATTACATCTCGGGCGGAAACTTAGCGACTTAGTTAATATCGGAAAGCAGTTACTATCTATGGAGAAGAACCGGCAAGAAACTCCATAGTTGCTCTTTTTAATAATGTCAGTATTACAATTTAATTTTACAAAATATTTAACTGTATATTATCATCATATGCCAAAGAACTGTCCTGTGGTTTTTACGCGACAACCCTCCATGGGTTTTTATCTTCCATATATTCCTTAATGCTGTAATAGGCTCTCTAGTTAAAGTAGTTTTAACGTTTACTGATTATTATTAAAGATTCAAAATCGTTTAAGTTGTTTTTAACTTAATGACTATAAAACAAAAGTCTAGAGTCCTCTTACTAAGTAAACACATAGGAAAAAATAAAACACACACACTATTCAATAGGCATTCTGTATTTTAAAACTATATTTTAAATTTTCCAGCAAGTCTCCACAAAGCGGATATCCTCCCCTGTGGACGAGGACCTACTCCTCCGATCTGAAGCATCAGCCCACCTCCAGGGTGCTGAAGGAACCCACATGGAGTCCAAATTACTCCATTGGTCTGCTGACCAAGACATTTACCTAAAATCCATAAATGGTTCCATAGTTCTTAGCGGAAAAGAGGGGGTTTTTATAGATGTCCGATATTTGCCCATAGCCGTGCCCCTGAATAAAGGGGATAGGGCAATAGGGCAGTTCAAAGTGTGTGTCTGTATGCCCCAAGGGAAGTTGTTCAGGGTTGCTGTGCCTTCGGGGCAGAAGGTCACGTGCTCTCATGTCAATATGACGGGGGATTTGAACCCTTGCCTGTAAAAAGTTTTCCGAAAAGAAAAATTCTAGAGATATTTGAATAACTTTCTTGGGATTGGGTAGGTCGTGTAAAAAGGAAAATTTTGCAAGGAAAAATAAATGGCAATTTGATTTTTATGGTTTTATGGCATTCATATAAATGTAGTAAATTTATAAAGAATAGAATAAATTCGATCGCTCTGGCGGGTCACGAGTGGCTGAGTTGGTCAGGTATCCGCCCCGGAATTGATGAAACCCGGATGCGGGTTCGAGTCCCGCCTCGTGAACGAATTTTTTCTATTCTTTATAAAATTATAAATAAATGGTGAGTTGGTTTATTTTTGAAAAAATAGGGGTAGATTGAAAATGCTGTCATTATAGGTCAATACGCTTATTAGAGTAAAAATACGGTCTATATTTGGGATGTTAAAGCATGATTTGCTTCTTTTTTTTCATAATAGTGTAAATTAAGAAGGAAATTGTCATTACCATAAATCTTACCATAAATTGTCTTGTTTAGAAAAAATAATATTATTTATTTTATTTATTTCATCTATCAAGGATTTGGATGAAAACAAAAACATACACTTAAAGATGTTACATATTTTTAATATCATAATATAATTTGCATTTAAAAGGAATGAGATAGTATGAAAGTAAAAGAGAGACGTATATAAAGTGACAGCTAAATTTGGCGCCAAACGTATTATTTTTTTTGTCTGTTAAAAATTGTTTACTGATTAAAAAACAAATTAATTGTATTATAATTAATACTTATTTTAAATATGCCTATATATATTATCTTGGATATTTTTTCCATACATATAAAAAATACAATGTGTAGTACTTATTGTTAAAATATTAAATAGAGATGGTTGTTTTTATGTTGTTACTGTTTTTAGCATTTATAATGTATTTATTGATAGTTTCGTAAGTGTAACATAATTTTATGCACAAAATAGATTTTGAAAACTTTTGTTTTATAAAAGTATTTTTTTTATTTCCCATATTCTGATCTCTTAAGTTAAAATATACAGGGTGTAATCGTTAAGTGTGCACAAGCGATTATTCCGTAACTATTGCAGATATCAAAAAACTTTAAACTGATATCGAAAGCCCTTTACCTAATGAGTAAAATGACAATAATAACTTTATAAAAATAAAACGAGAAATATCCAAAAATTTTACATCAAACACGTAAAGTTTTTTGATATCTGCAATAGTTACGGAATAATCACATCGATTACACCTTGTATACAGGGTGTCCCAAAAAGTAGTAATGAACTGGGCTATCCGAATCACCCCCATGTATGTTATGCGATTATTCGTATTTTCGGAGTTATGACATTTTTGAAGTGAAAACTTCTTTAGCGGCGTTGGGTATAAAATCTTAAACTCGCGACAAAAAAAGAAACGAAAGACGGATGTTTTTTTTTTTTGCCCTTATATTCCATGCCTAAGACGGATACCATTCCAAAATATCAAACATGCTGAACGTTAATAATCAAGTTTTCACTTCTGCCGGCACTCCCCCAGTGCAACCCGTCTTTTTTTTTCAATTTTTCACCTATCGCCGAATACGATGATATTTTCATGGTGACGTGCATTATTGCGATAGATGCTCGATTTTTTTGTGTGCTAAGCTGAAAGATACGTGCAATAATTGACGTCACCGTGAGTGAAAATATCATCGATGATTCGGATAGCCCTCTAGGTCCTCTACCTCCCAGCTTCCGTTCATCACTACTTTTTGGGACACCCTGCAAATATAGAACCTATATAAAATATATTATTAAAGTTTAATTTTATTTCGACAAAAAGCAGTATTATTAATATAATACGTCCATCAGAGGCACTTTATTGTATTTATTTTTAAAATACTCGCAGATGTAATTAAAATTATTTATTTTTAAAGTGAAACTTTTATTACATCGTCTCAAACTGTTTGGTCTGTGTAGCGCATGTCGCGTGTATCGCGGCTGCCGAGTAGGTATACCTACTCGGCAGCCGACCGTCACGCGACATGCGCTACACAAAGCAGTGTTCGGAACCGTTCGAACAGTTTCATAAAACCACACAACATTTTTTAATTTCTAGTCAAGCTACTTGATGTATGTAGAATAGATAATAAAAAAATATGAAATGGTGTATTATTAATTTTTCTACTACCCTACAATGCTGTTATATGGAATTTACTTATATATCTATAAAAATGAAACCCGTTTTCCTTGGTCACGGCATCACGCGTGAACGGGTGGACCGATTTCGATAAATTTTTTATTATTATATTCCTTGAAAGTACGAGGATGCAGGTTCTTATTGAGAGAAAAAGTAAATATGTACCAAGCGAAGCCGGGGCGGACCGCTAGTTTTTTCATAATCTATACTAATATGAAGAGTTTGTTTGTTTGAACGCGCTAATCTCGGAAACTACTGGACGGTTTGAAAAATTCTTTCGGAGTTAGATAGCCCATTTATCGAGGAAGGCTATAGGTAATATATCATCACGCTAAGACCAACAGGAGCGGAGCAATGCGGGTGAAACCGCGGGGAATGTCTAGTATTTGATAAGAGTTATTATAAGTATATGAAAATATGACTTTCTAAAATTCTAGAAAAGTGCGCGCGGAAAAGATTTAAATTGTGAAAAGTCATGTCTACCTCATTTATAGAAACATGCATTATGCAACATAAAAACAGTTTTTATTATTCATTATAATATATTTAATGGAGTACTAAATGTACCTTCAACTGTAGGGTAATTTTCCATGAATTATCTGAAGAAATGCGTAGTAATTATTTACGAGAAATAGTTAATTAATAAATACTTTGTCATAAAAAATAACCTTAAGCCTTAACTAGATAATAATATTAAAAACTGGCAATTCTTATTAATCTATTAACTATAAAATAATCTATTATATAATATCATAAAGAGGCTTAAGAGGTGAGATGGATGCATAAGAGGTCCTGAGTTCGATTCCCGAAAAAGACTAAAAATAATTTGGAAAATCCAAAAGTGCACGCCTCATAATTTTTTTTAATAAATATTTATTAATTATTATTTTTGTTTATTTAATAACAATTAAACCACATCGAATCAGACCCTGAAAAATGAAAGGGTTCTATTCCTGAGCATACTCAAGCGTAAGAGAAAAAAAAAGACTCGATTAGTAAAGTATTTCGGTCGCTATCGTGTTAACAAGAAAAAGGATCCGCACATACAGACACACGGACGTCCAAGACAGAACTTTTTTAAACTGTTTTTTAACTAGTTTAAATAACAAAAATGACATCAAAAATATCATGAACGTTAAAAATAGTGTTTTTTCTTAATATGTGTGTGTATGTATTATCTTACAAGTGCAATGTATGATACATAAAGACATTTTAAGTTTGAAAAATCAGATGTTTTGCGCGAAGTGACAGTAGTACCCACCTCAACGCTTCGCTTATGAGGCGTGCAAAAGACGTGTGGCACTCGGAGACTGCCGCGGTAAAGCTATTGCATAGCATAAAATGTATCTTCGCTTTGCCGGTCGGAGTGTGGTTAGGTTATTTCGTTACGGAATTTTTACATTCGGTCGCCGCGCTCAAGGCCCGCGATAGAAGCTATGCAATTGCTTAAAAAATGTTGATAGGACACAGAAGGCTGATTACGTCCGTGTCCCAGGAAAAAAAAGTCATAAAATAACTATTTGATCCTTGATATATGTATGTGTAAGACCAACTTACGGACAGATTTCATTCAAACTTTGTACATTTTTAGGGAACTAGCTTCCGCCCGCGGCTTAGCACGCGTAGTGTTTTGATAAAAGGTAGTTTGTTTGTGCCAAATTTCATCAATAACGGTTGAGAGGTTTAAACGGGAAAGCGTAACAGACAGACAGACTGACTGACTGAGTTACTTTCGCATTTATAATAGTACCTACCTACCTAGTAGGGATTGATAACAAAAAATATAACGTGAATTTATCTTATTAGGGCGTGTCTTTTTTACTCTTTTTAAACTTTATATATTAAATTCTCTTTCTATATATAAAAATCAGACACCCTTTGAGCGGGCCGTCCATAAATTACGTGAGGTGATCTTTATGATTTTTTTTTGTTTCAATCAGAAAAAAATTGCGTCATATTTGTCGAGACCCCTCACCCCAACGTAAGATTATAATAGATGAGATTTGACTAGACCCCCACAAAATATCTCATGTTATTTACGGATACTCCCTAATCCATTACAAAATTACAAATTAGAGCTGATTTTTCAATCCTCTGTTAAAACTTATTCGTCGAATAACGTATTAAACTACCATTTCAAAATGTATTCTTATTGCACGCAATTGACACACAGTTTACAGGTGACATTTTTATATCATCGTGTAATACTTTATTGGACGGGTAAGTTTTAACCAGGGATTGAAAAATCGGCCCTTAATGAAATAAATTAGTTATTGTTTTATTACTTATTTCCCGACTTTGCGTCTAGAGATAAACATACAACCACTAAACCATTATTATAAAAAAACTAGCTGCTCCGCGCGGTTTCACCCCCGTGGCTCCTCTCCTGTTGGTCGTAGCGTGATGATATATAGCCTATAGCCTTCCTCGAGATAACACCGAAAGAATTCAAATCGGACCAGTAGTTCCCGAGATTACAATTTAGAACAAACAAACAAACTCTTCAGCTTTATAATCTTAATATATATAAATCTCGTGTCACAATGTTTGTCCTCAATGGACTCCTAAACCACTTAACCGATTATAATAAAATTCGCACACCATGTGCAGTTCGATCCAACTTGAGAGATAGGATAGTTTAAACATAAACATGTAGGTACCACGGGCGAAGCCGGGGCGCACCGCTAGTATTAGTTTAGATCTGTGAACAATCTTTCTTTCATTACATTAGATAATCAATAATATCTTAAGTTTTTTAATTATTTATTGTCATATTAATGGCCTTTTGAATAACGGTTATTGTTAGCTAACGTACTTATTCTATGATAAATAGTTTCGAACTCAGTGAGGAACCACGTTTTACATAATTTGTGTATAAAAAATTAAAAAGTTTTTGTGAAAATTTATTGTTTTTGAACTCGGATTTTTGTGCGGTAAGTTTTGCTTTTTCTGTGACTTTTAAGAATATTCATTATAGATTTTATTCAAATTCAAATTGAGGTCTTTTGTGTATTAGTTTTATTTTCGAAGTTAAATACTAAGTTATCATTTGCGTTTATTATCAGAAGCGTAGCGTGCCTTGTATGCCCCGTATAAAAATTTGTTTGGGGGCTCTTAGGAAGGGTAAAGATTTCTCACAAAAGAAAAAAAAATGCATAAAATTAAAAAAAAAATATTTATTCATCATAATTATCTATCTGTCACTTATTCCAAAATTTTTACAAACAATTCAAATTAAAACACACAGGAGATCAGAAAATTGTTTTTTTTTTTACTTTTATCATTTCTGAAAAAAAATGTTGGGAATTTTATTTATTTACTAGCGGTCCGCCCCGGCTTCGCCCGTGGTACATATGAAAAATAGATGTTGGCCGATTCTCAGACTTACCCGATATGCACAGAAAATTTCATGAGAATCGGTCCACCCGTTTCGGAGGAGTATGCAGACTAACATTGTGACACGAGAATTTTATATATAAGATTTAACACTTTATTGCACAAACAAAATTAGGACAAAAATAACATTAAAATACAAAAGAAACCTGAAAGGCATAGTTTGTACAAGAGGCGGCCTTACTTTCTTCTTATGGTATGCAAAACTGTCAACTGTTCCTTTCTCGGGTATCAAAATATCTCTATACCAAATTTCATGCAAATTGGTTCAGTAGTTTAGGCGTGATTGAGTAACAGACAGACAGACAGAGTTACTTTCGCATTTATAATATTAGTATGGATTATAGTTACATTTCATGATAAAAATACTTTTCTATGTCTATAAAAAGTACGTAAGTAATTAGTACCTACGTATTAAGTAGTTTTACACGATTTTTCGTCGTAAATTTTTGCTTTCATGCCCTTCAGATGCATTTACTTATCTAAGCAGGTATATATGTATATAAAATATTATGTACTAGATTTCCGCCCGCGGCTTCGCTCGCGTTTGCAAAGGAAAACCCGCATAGTTCCCGTTCCCGTGGGATTTCCGGGATAAAAACTATCCTATGTGTTAATCCAAGTTACCCTCTATATGTGTGCTAAATTTCATTGTAATCGGTTCAGTAGTTTTTACGTGAAAGAGTAACAAACATCCATACATCCATACATCCATACATCCATACATCCTTACAAACTTTCGCCTTTATAATATATATTAGAATTAGATATTATGTATTTTAAAGACCGCCTCGACGTACAGTGGTTGACGCGGGAGCGTAGGCCGAGGGGTCCTGGGTTCGATTCACGGTGGAGACGAAGAAAAAAAAATGATTGGTCTGGTAGGACACAGAAGGCTGATCACCTACTTGTCCCTAAAGAAAAATCGATGAGTGAAACAGATGTATGGATAATGCATCTGCCCCTTACCCTACTAGGGGACACGGGACTTCACTAATACATTTTAAATGTAATTTTATTTAACTGTGCACTTATTTGTTGGACTACACGAAAGATTATTAGTTTTTATTTTATTTTATAATAATATAGTTATGGTATTTAATATTTTGTAATATGTAGGTACATCCATACTATCCATACTAATATTATAAATGCGAAAGTAACTCTGTCTGTCTGTCTGTTAATCACGCCTTAACTACTGAACCAATTTGCATGATAGAGATATTTTGATACCCGAGAAAGGACATATAGGATAGGTTTTATCCCGGAAATCCCTCGGGAACGGAAACTATGCGGGTTTTTCTTTGAGTGCGCGGGCGATGCCGCGGGTGGAAAGCTAGTATTTAGTAATTAATATAGGTACTTATATATTTTTTTAATAAAATTGTAGGATAGTCAATTGAATATTTTTTTTAAAGAATATTTGGGGTGTGATCTACAATAGATACTGAAGCCAAAAAAATACTTTTTTCGAATTTTTATCTGTTTGTCTATTTGTATGTAGGTATGTCCGGGCTTATCTCAAAAAGTATACTGCATGGATTTACTTCAAATTTGATATACAGATAGCTTGAGACCTGAAGAAGGGCATAGGATAGGTTTTATCCCGGAAATCCCACGAACGGGAACTATGCATTGAGGTATTATTACTACGTATAGAGTACTAGAGGTCCGACCCGGCTTCGCCCGTGGTACATATTTCGCAATAAGATATGTCCTTTCTCGGGTATCAAAATATCTCCATACCAAATTTCATACAAATTGGTTCAGTAGTTTAGGCGTGATTGAGTAACAGACAGACAGACAGAGTTACTACAGACTGAGATAGGGGCGCGCCAGGGGCGGCTAGTTAGTCATAGATACGTAGTATATTATTATTAGTCTGTGGTCATAGATATAAGCGATGTTTGAGACGCTTGGCTCTAACTCGTGTTACAAATAGTGTAGTAGCTAGTACGTAGTAAATAGTATCTCAATGGAAGTATGTGGGTTTTTCTTTGACTACGCGGACCAAGCCGCTGGCGGAAAGCTTGCAATTAATATTTTTTATAATAATTAATTACGAATATATCTAATAATTTTGGTTTTTATAATGATACTTATATGATAAAAAATGAAGGACACGTTATCCGAAATAGATTAATTTTCATTGTTCATTAAAATTTATTCATATCATAATCTATACTAATACCACAGACTAATAATAATATACTACGTATGGGCGTATTCAGAAAGAAAGCTTGAAACTGATAAGCGCTTATAAGCGCTTACAAGTTTCAAGCTTTCTTTCTGAATACGCCCTATACAACTAATACATATTATAAAGCCGAAGAGTTTGTTTGTTTGTTTGAACGCGCTAATCTCAACTACTGGTCCGATTTGAAAAATTATTTTTGTTTTAGATACTCCATTCTTCGAGGAAGGCTATAGGCTATAGCTATATCATCACGCTTAAGCTTAGACCAACAGGAGCAGATCAATGCGGGTGAAACCGCGGAGCACAGCTAGTATTATAATAAAACAGTAGGTAGTATTTTATAAGTAGGCTCTAATATTTGTTGCACACGTGTCAGGAATGAAACTTCTTTGGCAAGATACCTACCTATCAAAATCGTCGCCTTACTCCATGACGTGACTGTATTGCCACGGCGAGACCTTGAAATTTTACTCTCAACGCGCCTAAAGAAGTTTCACTTCAAAAACCCATACTATTTATTTATATAGATTTATTTATTTATTTATGTAAAAAAAGTTACTTTCAATCAAACAAAAAAAACCTTCATTGAATAGAAAAGAAGTGATATAATTTTTCCATTACCGGGCTTAAGAACTCATAAATATTTTATTAATTATTATAATATTATTATAATTGCGTGTTACCGCAAAACACGTGTGCGAAAAAAGCATTAAAAAGAAGTTATATCTTATAGCTTCAGCCAAACCATTTTATTATTTTGATGCGGATGTGAATCACTACATAGTAAAAATTAAAAAAAAAAACATTCGCTTTCTCGGCCTATATTCCTATCTATTGAAAAGAAAGGTTTATATGTATAACTACATTTCCTGAGATTGGCGCGTTCAAATAAACAAACTCTTCAGCTTTACAATGTTAGTAAAGCCTAGATTTCCGCCCGCGGTTTCGCCCGCGTTTTTAAAGGAAATCCCGCATAGTTCCCGTCGAATTTTTTCAATTATTTATAAATTTATATTGTTTGCATTTATTTAACAGTACACGTAGTTATAACTTCAATTTACAGCAACAAAATGGCGCCAGACGTGACAGAACAACCCGTAGATGACACCCAGGTGACTGAAAATGGTCACGTGTCAGAAGATGCACTAGAAAAGCTGGTGGCACCGCAGGCAGAGCCGAGGAAATATGATATAGTATATAAAAATCTCGTGACGTTTGGCTATGGACACTTTTGCATGTTCTACGCAATATATTTGGGTTTTACGAAAGCATTGTGGCCTACTATATTCTTTAGTGAGTGAATTTTATTTAGTAAACATAATATAGAGAAAAGTTATTATTTTTGTTCGTTTGTTATTGAAGCTCGTTCACTGATTAGATTACTGACTTTATACTGTACCTTGCAAGTTGCAGACCGGAGTAACTCTGAAGATGTATTTGATATATTTTTTTAAGTTTCTTCCTAATATATTCAGCCTATACACTACCTACAGTTAATGCTTAATGCATTTTTAGTTTATTGATTTTTTCTTATTGATAACTTCCAAATTTAACAATCTTACAAACCAAATCTACACGGGTTGAGCTCAGGCGAGAGCTAGTAAAATATAAAAATTACAATGAGCATATATGGACGATTTAATGGACTATTATAACGGTAATTATTTATTTAAATTACTCATAGATTGGGTGATCTACATATTAGCAGCGGTTGGAGTGACAGCCGGTGCCCATCGCCTCTGGACCCACAGAGCATATAAAGCCAAGATGCCCTTACAAATCATACTGATGCTGATGAACACGCTGGCTTTTCAGAACACTGCGACGGACTGGGTCAGGGATCATAGGATGCACCATAGGTAGGACAAGATTTTTTGACCTCTGTTTTATTTTTGGCTTCGATGAGTCTTAAAATTATGTTTCAACTTAAGTCCCGGAGAAGCAGATCAAATAGGTACAACACAAATAAAAGAAGACAAATGAAAAAAAGGTTTATTAATAGAACAATTATTCACTTAAATAAAATAACATTCTATATATATAAAAGAAAGTCGTGTTAGTTACTCCACTTATAACTCAAGCACGGCTGAACCGATTTAGCTGAAAATTGGCAGGGAGGTAGTTTAGAGCCAGGAGAAGGACATAGGATACTAAATATGTACCACGGGCGAAGCCGGCCACTAGTTATAATATAAGGTAGCATGACTGCATGAAGCCTAGCACAAAAGATCTTCAGTTAAACTTCCGTAACACTTTCCAAATCGTTGGTTTGACGTTATTTTTTGTATATCTGTTTCTGTATCACACATATGGTCAATAAAGTGTTTATTATTATTTCGCTTTAGATATACAGACACAGACGCGGATCCACACAACGCCGTGCGCGGTTTCTTTTACTCCCACATGGGCTGGTTATTGGTCAGAAAACACAGGGAGGTGAAGGCGAGGGGCAAGTATATAGACATGAGCGATATACACGCGAACCCTGTGCTGCGGTTTCAGAAGAAGTGAGTATTTTGTTGAATTTGATATTTTTGGTTTTGTGGCATTCAAATGCTTTAGAAATATTTTATTAAGAATAGAAAAAAATCGTTCACGAGGCGGGACTCGAATCCGCATCCTTTCACGCCATTCCGGGGCGGATGCCTGACCATAGATAACTACTAAAATTAATTAAATTTTGTTTTTCAAAAGTGGACAATTTGAACGGGAAATACAAGAATTTATAGGGGCATTATATCCTTTATCATAGATAAATGTTTCTATCCTAGAATTTTCTTAATTTTTTCATGTATAGTCGATAACGACTTCAGCGTGAAAGAAAATGTAGGCTCAACTATATTTCAACCTACTTAATACGTACTTTTTAACTATTGTTATCTGTATCCTTTCACTTACTTTCTTTAATCGAACGTTCATTTCCAGATACGCGATCCCCTTGATCGGCACAATCACCTTCCTCCTGCCAACCCTGATACCCTGGTACTTCTGGAACGAAGATCTCTACACCGCCTGGTACATAGCCATGGGCCGTTACGTTCTGAACCTCCATGGAACTTTCCTCGTCAACAGCGCTGCCCATATGTGGGGAAACAAGCCATATGACAAATACATCAAACCCACCCAAAATCTACCAGTTTCCTTCATCGCTTTTGGGGAAGGCTTTCATAATTACCATCATGTGTATCCCTGGGACTATAGAACAGCTGAATTGGGTAATAATTACCTGAATATGACGACGCATTTTATAAACTTCTTTGCGTGGATTGGATGGGCGTATGATCTGAAGACAGTGCCTGATGAAGTTATTAGAAGCAGGGCGGCAAGAACTGGTGATGGAAGCGATCTTTGGGGACATAAAAATGAAAAGTTGAAGGATTAGGTGATGAATGATTGTCTTTTCAGTGCGTAGTATAGCGATATTCATGGTAAACATCAGTGATATTGTAAGTAGAAACTAGAAAGATAGATACATATTACATAGTAAAAAACGCTCCGGGAGTCCGTTTAAATGTGCATTATTAGACACTAGTTGTCTCTTTTTCGCTCACGATAGTCAATCATGCCATCTCACTTTGACGTCTAATCGTGTGTGCGTGTGTGCCGTTTTTGAAGTTCGAATCGTGTTGGGAACCTATCCTTTTTGACGTTTAGTATCATTGGATTGGTTTAACAAGTGATTCAACATTTTAAATAGTTAAAGGGGTGACAGACGTACGAGTAAGTACGCGAACTTGTGGCTCGACGACCTTTTTCGCTCGTGTATCATCCCAAGTACGCGTACTTAAAAACCGTCGAGTAAGTTCGTTGACGATCCAACATGTTTGAGATTTTACTCGTAGCTCGCCTTCGCTCGCACGTCTTATATGACATGTTAGGCCGGGAAATACTGACAAAAATAAAGATGACTTAGTATGGCATGACACTACCGCCTTCTTCTTTTTTATGGAAGCCTATCGGATAATATTAAAGTTTTCGTTTGGCATTCATAATTTATCAGGCCGCCGGTACCAGCGCTCTGACCATCATTTTTCTTTTTATCATTACGTACTAAGGCTTGAAGAACCGCCATACTGGTACAAATGATCCAATAATTTCTGTCAATATCTCCCGGTCTATGGCCTTTCATAGCAAATAGACTATTTGTATATATATGTATTTATTTTCATTGTCGTCAAAACCATTTTAAATCGTGATATTATAATAATGTTATTTATGATAAGAATACTATTATTATTTTACAGTGTAGTCACGGGCGGAAAGCTCTCATTTGATGAATAAATTGTTTTTAATACGTTGTAAAGTGTTTTATTTTTATTTGTTTGTAATGAAATAAAATATCAGCTGCTTTTTCCTGCTGATTTTATACTGAGAAAACCTTCTCTATTAAACTTAAACATATAATATGTAGTTTAAAAAAACTAAAAAACACGCTTGTAGTTCGGTTTTCTATAAAACGCGTGTTTTTTTATTTTTTTTAACTATTATTTATTTTATCAAATTAGTGTATTGTCATCGGTCCTAAATAAATCTACAAAGTTTGAACGAAATCTGGCCGTTTAAAGTGGGTCAAAATCGCGCCCAAAGAAGTCGGTTACAAACATACAGGTGAAGCTAATATAAAGCGTGTAATAAAAATATGTAGTTATTTAGTTGTGTATTGTAGTTCTTATAATCATTAATATCTATATATCTGCCTAAAATGTTTAATTTACTTTCTATAATACAGAAAGTACTGGAATGATTTTAAAAATCACCTATTCCTGGTCAACTCGAGCGAATCCGGGACATGCGGCTAGTTATGCTTATAGGCTGTTATTTGGTACACTTGGTTTATGAAACCATAGGTGCACCAAGTTTATCCTATTTCCCCCCCAATACTAGTGAAATCAATACTAACATTATAAAACCGAAGAGTTTGTTAGCTTGTTTGAACGCACGAATCTCAGGAACTACCTATTGGTACGATTTGAAAAATTCTTACGATGTTTGATAGATTTATCGAGGAAGCCTAATATATTATGTATAATATCATATCATCACGCTATGAACAATAGGACCTGCGCAATGCGGGTAAAACCGCGGGGCACAGCTAGTAATTAAATACTAAATGTTTTTGGTAGGTAAATAAAACACAATATAACATGAAGAACTTTACTATTTTAACGTGGACGTGTTCAATCGACACAGCGAATCCCTATTTACAATAAATTACACTTTATAATTATTAATAAATAAATAAAAATTCTTAACGTCGCCATTAAAATTTCAAAACATCTCTGAGATTTCCTGTCATTATTATTAATAAATAATTAATAATTAGCGGGACAATTTAAAGATATTTAATTCGGCTGTCGATAAATTTGCAAAGACTTATTCAAAGTACAGCGGTATCCGCTACCGCCGTGGGCGGTATGCCGATGGGCTGTTCGCTACCGTACTCGGATCGGTACGCGATTACAGTCTCTATAATATACTGCGTAAGAGATTAAATCGCGTGCCATCGGGATACCGCTACCCACGGCGGTAGCGGATACTGCTCTAATCTGAATAGGCCTTTATTCAGTTAATATTATATTACAACAATACAGCAATAGAATTAATCTTATAATAATTATGTCAAAACATGGAACATTATTAGCTCATCGAATTTAATAATTATATGCTAGATTCTGTTGACAATATTAAAAATGGCGTAAAATAATTAGTTTCAAAATTTTACTTATAAAATAATTATAGTCTGTGAAATTAATTAACAAGAATACATAATAAATAATAATATTAGCTATAAAACCTTTACTCTGACATATACCTATTGTCTATGCCAAACGCCAATAGCCCAAAATTATTTAAAAATATCCAAAAGGATTAAGAAAAAAAAAAAGTAATATTTAAAACATTTGAAACTAAAGGTTAATGACCGTATGCGCTTGGTATAGACAATTTTACACTTTTTTCAAACACACCATTTTTAATATGAAAGTTTTGAACTAAAAGTTATACTACAGCTATGAAAGTCTATTTATATCTAAAACTAATCCGAATTTAGGAAAAACAACTGCTTTTGCTAGCTATTTTTATACACATCTTGTAAAATCAATTTTTACATGTCATCTCGTTCTATCCTGGTGAAAATTGACATGAGAAAGCGGGATAGAATGATTTCTATTATTTTTATTAATACCTCAAACAAAAACTATATTTTTCGCAATTTTCTATAGCACTAACTAATTCAATACATGATAAAATCTAAGAACAGCTTGCTATTAATTATTGAATTAGATTTTTCATCTATTTCTGAACGACTTTTTGGTTTTAGAATTCCATTTCTATTCGAGATCTAATATCTGTCAACATTTCCCGCCAAAACTTTTTTTTTATTTCGACGAAATACTTAGCTTTGGACATTACAAAAGTAGTAATAAATGGCAATTTTATTTTACTTTTATTCCGTAATATTCATCGGCACATCATATTAAGTAGAATTCGAATTTCATAAGATAGGTAATACTATAATTTTATAATAATGTATATTATATCTAATATATAAGATAATTATTTTTATACAATACTTAAAAAAACGAATTATTGCGAATTTTTAATTTTCTGTCAATATTACATGTTAAAATTAATAAACAGCATGAAAATATCATTGAGGTATTTTTACTACGTATAGAGAGGACACCACGAACAAAATCTGTGCGACAAGCGCGCGCGGCGCGGGCCGCGCATGGGGCGGCTAGTTAGGCATAGATATAAGCGATGTTTGAGACGCTTGGTTCTAACTCGTGTTACAAATAGTGCAGTAGCGATGCCCTCTCTAGTACGTAGTACATAGTAACCCAATGTTTTTAATATATTTTACTATGTAACACTTTTAAATTATAATTAACGGACAGAATTACTAAATCTATCATCTAAAAACTTAATTATATACAAGGCTATATAAAATAATTTAAATAATATAACTTATGATAACTTAAAGTATGATATGAATTTAATTGCATGCGTTAAAAGATTGCTTTTAATATGATAATATAATAATTATTAAACAATACAAATATTTATTTTGAAATAGA